>JAODUO010001289.1:0-117500 GCA_025642075.2 Ridgeia piscesae
AGTGTGACATGTTGCCACAGCTGTCCTGTGAGTCCTTGCTGTGTGTGACAATTTGCTTTTGTGTTCCTGAGTTCAGCAGAGCTCCAGGACTCCACTGGAGCGACCAGAAGTTCTACGTCAACCACCACCGGAGGAGAACAAACTCCAGCACATTCTGCACCAGCAGATTGAGGTATTTACCTGACTGTGGCTGTTTTTAGTAACTGAGCAAATTTGTGTTGCCCGTTTTCGTGAAAACTTGCAAGTGAGAAGGTGCTTATATAACATAAAATTAAAATTTCTGATCATGGTCATTTGTGAGGTAAAGTGAACTATTGATGTTACATACTGGTTCCAGTCATTACGTCAAAGTAGCTGTCATTGTATGTTATTAGTTGCAGCTGGTTTCAGACGTGACATTGCTTTTTTCAGAAACCACACGAAGAGAGTAAATACATTTATTCAGGTATGTGTTAATTGCTCACTCAAATATGTGTTACATTTAATCCGTTCAACATGCATTGAAAATATGGCCATCAGTTCATCTCCACTATATCATAGTTTACGTTGGGCATTTGTTTTTTATTATGTCATAACTGGGATAAAGTGTAAACTGAAAGATGTACTTCGACTGTATCAATAATGTCCACTCCTTAGCCACATTCAATAATTAATTATTTAGTTTTGAAGTCTTAAATGGCAGCTCAATGTACACATATATCCTAGTATGACTGCAGCAGTAGACCACTGCAGCATAGCAGATCCAATCTATGTGCATGAACAAAGCTAAATTATTAAACTCATAAAATTGTAATGTAAGTGAAATGCTCCCATCTTCAAAACATGTTGACCCCTGTGCTAGTTATGGACCAGTGAACCAGTGAACACTAAGCAAGAGTTAGCTTGTGGACCAGGTGGCTATGTCAGGTCTGTTGGGTGTTACCTGTTTGTTAGTGAAGTCATTTAATCTTCTACCAAGTGGCAACAACAAGGCAGGCTGGACTACCTGAAATAAGAAGCCATGAATGACTCTCAGGTGGTCATTTAAACCAATTTATTATAAAGAACTGTGTTCAAATCAGCTATGGAATTTACTGCAAGTGAATATCTTAGTACATAAATCACCTATATTTCCTTAAATAAGAAGTCTTATTTATTATGAACTGTTGAGTTATAATATAAATTTCACAGACTTGCAATGATTCCTAAAGTTATTTTATTTCAATATATTTCTTCCAGGTGGAAGAAACTATTTCTTCCAGGTGGAAGAAACTATTTCTTCCAGATGGAAGAAACTATTTCTTCCAGATGGAAGAAACTATTTCTACCAGGTGGAAGAAACTATTTCTTCCAGATGGAAAAAAGTATTTCTTCCAGATGGAAGAAACCATGGAAGAAACTTAAAACTCACTCAAACATGTGTTAATTATTCAGTCAGGCAAGTGTTAATTACTCAGTCAGGCATGTGTTAATTACTCAATCAGGCATGTGTTAAATACTCGGTCAGGCATGTGTTAAATACTCGGTCAGGCATGTGTTAAATACTCGGTCAGGCATGTGTTAAATACTCGGTCAGGCATGTGTTAAATACTCGGTCAGGCATGTGTTAAATACTCGGTCAGGCATGTGTTAGTCATCTTTTGATGTATTTTTGTGTTCAGCTCCTCAGAATGAGATGTTGTTACGTGTTCAGGTCCACAGAATGAGATGTTGTTATGTGTTCAGGTCCACAGAATGAGATGTTGTTATGTGTTCAGGTCCACAGAATGAGATGTTGTTATGTGTTCAGGTCCACAGAATGAGATGTTGTTATGTGTTCAGGTCCACAGAATGAGATGTTGTATGTTCAGGTTCACAGAATGAGATATTGTTGTGTGTTCAGGTTCACAGAATGAGATATTGTTGTGTGTTCAGGTTCACAGAATGAGATATTGTTGTGTGTTCAGGTTCACAGAATGAGATATTGTTGTGTGTTCAGGTTCACAGAATGAGATATTGTTGTGTGTTCAGGTTCACAGAATGAGATGTTGTTGTGTGTTCAGGTTCACAGAATGAGATGTTGTGTGTTCAGGTCCACAGAATGAGATGTTGTTGTGTGTTCAGGTCCACAGAATGAGATGTTGTGTGTACAGGTTCACAGAATGAGATGTTATGTGTTCAGGTCCACAGAATGAGATGTCATTGCATGTTCAGGTCCACAGAATGAGATGTTGTTGCATGTTCAGGTCCACAGAATGAGATGTTGTGTGTTCAGGTCCACAGAATGAGATGTTGTGTGTTCAGGTCCACAGAATGAGATGTTGTTGTGTGTTCAGGTCCACAGAATGAGATGTTGTGTGTTCAGGTTCACAGAATGAGATGTTATGTGTTCAGGTTCACAGAATGAGATCTTGTTGTGTGTTCAGGTTCACAGAATGAGATGTTGTGTGTTCAGGTCCACATAATGAGATGGTGTGTGTTCAGGTCCAGAATGAGTTGTTGTTGTTGCATGTTCAGGTTCACAGAATGAGATGTTGTTGTGTGTTCAGGTTCACAGAATGAGATGTTGTGTGTTCAGGTCCACAGAATGAGATGTTGTTGTGTGTTCAGGTCCACAGAATGAGATGTTGT
The DNA here is from genome assembly GCA_025642075.2 of Ridgeia piscesae. Classification (NCBI taxonomy): domain Eukaryota; kingdom Metazoa; phylum Annelida; class Polychaeta; order Sabellida; family Siboglinidae; genus Ridgeia; species Ridgeia piscesae. Next base: position 2,590 of record JAODUO010001289.1, read on the forward strand.
GTGTTCAGGTTCACAGAATGAGATGTTGTGTGTTCAGGTTCACAGAATGAGATCTTGTTGTGTGTTCAGGTCCACAGAATGAGATGTTGTGTGTTCAGGTTCACAGAATGAGATGTTATGTGTTCAGGTTCACAGAATGAGATCTTGTTGTGTGTTCAGGTTCACAGAATGAGATGTTGTTGTGTGTTCAGGTCCACAGAATGAGATGTTGTGTGTTCAGGTCCACAGAATGAGATGTTGTTGTTGCATGTTGAGGTCCACAGAATGAGATGTCATTGCATGTTCAGGTCCACAGAATGAGATGGTGTGTGTCCACAGAATGAGTTGTTGTTGTTGCATGTTGAGGTCCACAGAATGAGATGTTGTGTGTTCAGGTCCACAGAATGAGATGTTGTGTGTTCAGGTCCACAGAATGAGATGTTGTGTGTTCAGGTCCACAGAATGAGATGTTGTGTGTTCAGGTCCACAGAATGAGATGTTGTTGCATGTTCATGTCCACAGAATGAGATGTTGTTGCATGTTCATGTCCACAGAATTAGATGTTGTTGTGTGTTCAGGTTCACAGAAGAGATGTTGTGTGTTCAGGTCCACATAATGAGAAGTTGTTGTGTGTTCAAGTCCACAGAATGAGATGTTGTTGTGTGTTCAGGTCCACAGAATGAGATGTTGTGTGTTCAGGTCCACAGAATGAGATGTTGTTGTGTGTTCAGGTCCATGGAATGAGATGTTGTTGTGTCTTCAGGTCCACAGAATGAGATGTTGATGTTGTTGTGTCTTCAGGTCCACAGAATGAGATGTTGTTGTGTGTTCAGGTCCACAGAATGAGATGTTGTTGTGTGTTCAGGTCCACAGAATGAGATGTTGTTGTGTGTTCAGGTCCACAGAATGAGATGTTGTTGTGTGTTCAGGTCCACAGAATGAGATGTTGTGTGTTCAGGTCCACAGAATGAGATGTTGTTGTGTGTTCAGGTCCACAGAATGAGATGTTGTTGTGTGTTCAGGTCCACAGAATGAGATGTTGTTGTGTCTTCAGGTCCACAGAATGAGATGTTGTTGTGTGTTCAGGTCCACAGAATGAGATGTTGTTGTGTGTTCAGGTCCACAGAATGAGATGTTGTTGTGTGTTCAGGTCCACAGAATGAGATGTTGTGTGTTCAGGTTCACAGAATGAGATGTTGTGTGTTCAGGTCCACAGAATGAGATGTTGTTGTGTGTTCAGGTCCACAGAATGAGATGTTGTTGTGTGTTCAGGTCCACAGAATGAGATGTTGTTGTGTCTTCAGGTCCACAGAATGAGATGTTGTTGTGTGTTCAGGTCCACAGAATGAGATGTTGTTGTGTGTTCAGGTCCACAGAATGAGATGTTGTTGTGTCTTCAGGTCCACAGAATGAGATATTGTTGTGTGTTCAGGTCCACAGAATGAGATGTTGTTGTGTGTTCAGGTCCACAGAATGAGATGTTGTTGTGTCTTCAGGTCCACAGAATGAGATGTTGTTGTGTCTTCAGGTCCACAGAATGAGATGTTGTGTCTTCAGGTCCACAGAATGAGATGTTGTTGTGTCTTCAGGTCCACAGAATGAGATGTTGTTGTGTCTTCAGGTCCACAGAATGAGCAGCAGGAGGCGGTTGTGGCTGCGTTCAAACACGCGTGGTCGGCATACAAGAAACATGCCTGGGGCCACGACGAACTGAAGCCCATGACCAAGACGTATGAGAAGTGGTTTGGACTGGGTCTGACCCTGGTGGACTCCCTCGACACTATGTACATCATGGGACTGAGGGAAGGTGAGGGCGTCAACAGACGGCTTGGAGAGGGTGTCTGGGTTTAGCATTTCTTGGTGTGTTAGGATCGTGTCAGTACACCACTGTGTGGTACTGTGAAACTACCTGGCAGTGGCTTTACAGTTTCATTTTACATACTGAGATCACAGGTCCTCTCCCTGGAGTGTAGTCTTGTGATCACAGGTCCTCTCCCAGGAGTGTAGTCTTGTGATCACAGGTCCTCTCCCAGGAGTGTAGTCTTGTGATCACAGGTCCTCTCCCTGGAGTGTAGTCTTGTGATCACAGGTCCTCTCCCAGGAGTGTAGTCTTGTGATCACAGGTCCTCTCCCTGGAGTGTAGTCTTGTGATCACAGGTCCTCTCCCTGGAGTGTAGTCTTGTGATCACAGGTCCTCTCCCAGGAGTGTAGACTTGTGATCACAGGTCCTCTCCCTGGAGTGTAGTCTTGTGATCACAGGTCCTCTCCCAGGAGTGTAGTCTTGTGATCACAGGTCCTCTCCCAGGAGTGTAGTCTTGTGATCACAGGTCCTCTCCCAGGAGTGTAGTCTTGTGATCACAGGTCCTCTCCCAGGAGTGTAGACTTGTGATCACAGGTCCTCTCCCTGGAGTGTAGTCTTGTGATCACAGGTCCTCTCCCAGGAGTGTAGTCTTGTGATCACAGGTCCTCTCCCTGGAGTGTAGTCTTGTGATCACAGGTCCTCTCCCTGGAGTGTAGTCTTGTGATCACAGGTCCTCTCCCTGGAGTGTAGTCTTGTGATCACAGGTCCTCTCCCAGGAGTGTAGTCTTGTGATCACAGGTCCTCTCCCTGGAGTGTAGTCTTGTGATCACAGGTCCTCTCCCAGGAGTGTAGTCTTGTGATCACAGGTCCTCTCCCAGGAGTGTAGTCTTGTGATCACAGGTCCTCTCCCAGGAGTGTAGTCTTGTGATCACAGGTCCTCTCCCTGGAGTGTAGTCTTGTGATCACAGGTCCTCTCCCTGGAGTGTAGTCTTGTGATCACAGGTCCTCTCCCAGGAGTGTAGTCTTGTGATCACAGGTCCTCTCCCAGGAGTGTAGTCTTGTGATCACAGGTCCTCTCCCTGGAGTGTAGTCTTGTGATCACAGGTCCTCTCCCAGGAGTGTAGTCTTGTGATCACAGGTCCTCTCCCAGGAGTGTAGACTTGTGATCACAGGTCCTCTCCCTGGAGTGTAGTCTTGTGATCACAGGTCCTCTCCCAGGAGTGTAGTCTTGTGATCACAGGTCCTCTCCCTGGAGTGTAGTCTTGTGATCACAGGTCCTCTCCCAGGAGTGTAGTCTTGTGATCACAGGTCCTCTCCCAGGAGTGTAGTCTTGTGATCACAGGTCCTCTCCCAGGAGTGTAGTCTTGTGATCACAGGTCCTCTCCCTGGAGTGTAGTCTTGTGATCACAGGTCCTCTCCCTGGAGTGTAGTCTTGTGATCACAGGTCCTCTCCCTGGAGTGTAGTCTTGTGATCACAGGTCCTCTCCCAGGAGTGTAGTCTTGTGATCACAGGTCCTCTCCCAGGAGTGTAGACTTGTGATCACAGGTCCTCTCCCTGGAGTGTAGTCTTGTGATCACAGGTCCTCTCCCAGGAGTGTAGTCTTGTGATCACAGGTCCTCTCCCTGGAGTGTAGTCTTGTGATCACAGGTCCTCTCCCAGGAGTGTAGACTTGTGATCACAGGTCCTCTCCCAGGAGTGTAGTCTTGTGATCACAGGTCCTCTCCCTGGAGTGTAGTCTTGTGATCACAGGTCCTCTCCCAGGAGTGTAGTCTTGTGATCACAGGTCCTCTCCCAGGAGTGTAGTCTTGTGATCACAGGTCCTCTCCCTTAAGGAGATTGTCAACCTGAGGTTGTTGCTGTTGTTGTAGCCTTTGTGTTGTTGTCTAGCTGTGTTGTTGTTGCAGAGTTTGTGGAGGCGCGGGACTGGGTGGAGAGGGAGTTGAACTTTGACAATGCGAATGATGTGAACCTGTTTGAATGCACCATCCGTGTGCTGGGAGGTCTCCTCAGTGCCTACCACCTCTCTCAGGACCACATGTTCCTGCACAAGGCCGTGAGTTCACTGCTACACCAGTCATCACTGACATCCACAGTCATCACTGACATCCACAGTCATCACTGACATCTACAGTCTTCACTGACATCCACAGTCATCACTGACATCCACAGTCATCACTGACATCCACAGTCATCACTGACATCCACAGTCATCACTGACATCCACAGTCATCACTGACATCCACAGTCATCACTGACATCCACTGACATCCACAGTCATCACTGACATCCACAGTCATCACTGACATCCACAGTCATCACTGACATCCACAGTCATCACTGACATCCACAGTCATCACTGACATCCACAGTCATCACTGACATCCACAGTCATCACTGACATCCACAGTCATCACTGACATCCACTGACATCCACTGACATCCACAGTCATCACTGACATCCACAGTCATCACTGACATCCACAGTCATCACTGACATCCACAGTCATCACTGACATCCACAGTCATCACTGACATCCACAGTCATCACTGACATCCACAGTCATCACTGACATCCACAGTCATCACTGACATCCACAGTCATCACTGACATCCACAGTCATCACTGACATCCACTGACATCCACTGACATCCACAGTCATCACTGACATCCACAGTCATCACTGACATCCACAGTCATCACTGACATCCACAGTCATCACTGACATCCACTGACATCCACTGACATCCACAGTCATCACTGACATCCACAGTCATCACTGACATCCACAGTCATCACTGACATCCACAGTCATCACTGACATCCACAGTCATCACTGACATCCACAGTCATCACTGACATCCACAGTCATCACTGACATCCACAGTCATCACTGACATCCACTGACATCCACTGACATCCACTGACATCCACTGACATCCACAGTCATCACTGACATCCACAGTCATCACTGACATCCACAGTCATCACTGACATCCACAGTCATCACTGACATCCACAGTCATCACTGACATCCACAGTCATCACTGACATCCACAGTCATCACTGACATCCACAGTCATCACTGACATCCACAGTCATCACTGACATCCACTGACATCCACTGACATCCACAGTCATCACTGACATCCACAGTCATCACTGACATCCACAGTCATCACTGACATCCACAGTCATCACTGACATCCACAGTCATCACTGACATCCACAGTCTTCACTGACATCCACAGTCATCACTGACATCCACAGTCATCACTGACATCCACAGTCATCACTGACATCCACAGTCATCACTGACATCCACAGTCATCACTGACATCCACAGTCATCACTGACATCCACAGTCATCACTGACATCCACAGTCATCACTGACATCCACAGTCATCACTGACATCCACAGTCATCACTGACATCCACTGACATCCACTGACATCCACAGTCATCACTGACATCCACAGTCATCACTGACATCCACAGTCATCACTGACATCCACAGTCATCACTGACATCCACTGACATCCACTGACATCCACAGTCATCACTGACATCCACAGTCATCACTGACATCCACAGTCATCACTGACATCCACAGTCATCACTGACATCCACAGTCATCACTGACATCCACAGTCATCACTGACATCCACAGTCATCACTGACATCCACAGTCATCACTGACATCCACTGACATCCACTGACATCCACTGACATCCACTGACATCCACAGTCATCACTGACATCCACAGTCATCACTGACATCCACAGTCATCACTGACATCCACAGTCATCACTGACATCCACAGTCATCACTGACATCCACAGTCATCACTGACATCCACAGTCATCACTGACATCCACAGTCATCACTGACATCCACTGACATCCACTGACATCCACAGTCATCACTGACATCCACAGTCATCACTGACATCCACAGTCATCACTGACATCCACAGTCATCACTGACATCCACAGTCATCACTGACATCCACAGTCTTCACTGACATCCACAGTCATCACTGACATCCACAGTCATCACTGACATCCACAGTCATCACTGACATCCACAGTCATCACTGACATCCACAGTCAAGACAGCTCATGTTATCACTTGTAAATATAGGTGTAGGCTGCATTTGTAGTCGTTAGTTATGTGAATGATTTGGTTGTCTCCACTAAAAGAAGTATATTGTTTGCTCTCATTTCTGTGATTTTCACAGACCTGCATAGTGCTTTGTTAGCAGAAAATAGACCTCTGTTTCACCCTGATATCAGCGTGCGTTACTGTGATGTCAGTGTTTAGATGTGTGTTACTGTGATGTCAGTGTTTAGATGTGTGTTACTGTGATGTCAGTGTTTAGATGTGTGTTACCGTGATGTCAGTGTTTAGATGTGTGTTACTGCGAAGACAGTGTTTAGATTTGTGTTACTGCGATGCCAGTGTGTGGCTGTGTGTGTTACTGTGATGTCAATGTGTAGTCGAGTGTGTTACTGTGATGCTAGTATGAAGATGTGTGTGTTACTGTGAGGTTGGGTGTGTTGACAGACAGACCTCGGGGACCGTCTCCTTGCAGCCTTCCATTCCCCCTCGGCCGTGCCCTACTCAGACGTCAGCCTCCACCAGCGGTCAGCCCACGCCCCGCGGTGGGGGCCAGACAGCAGTACCTCTGAGGTGTCCAGTATCCAGCTCGAGTTCAAAGACCTCTCACACCTCACTGGGGACAGCAAGTACGAGGTAGAGTCTCTGTTGTAATAACAAGTACGAGGTAGAGTCTCTGTTGTAATAACAAGTACTAGGTAGAGTCTCTGTTGTAATAACAAGTACGAGGTAGAGTCTCTGTTGTAGTAACAAGTACGAGGTAGAGTCTCTGTTGTAATAACAAGTACTAGGTAGAGTCTCTGTTGTAATAACAAGTACGAGATAGAGTCTCTGTTGTAATAACAAGTACGAGGTAGAGTCTCTGTTGTAGTAACAAGTACGAGGTAGAGTCTCTGTTGTAGTAACAAGTACGAGGTAGAGTCTCTGTTGTAGTAACAAGTACGAGGTAGAGTCTCTGTTGTAATAACAAGTACGAGATAGAGTCTCTGTTGTAGTAACAAGTACGAGATAGAGTCTCTGTTGTAATAACAAGTACGAGGTAGAGTCTCTGTTGTAATAACAAGTACGAGATAGAGTCTCTGTTGTAATAACAAGTACTAGGTAGAGTCTCTGTTGTAATAACAAGTACGAGATAGAGTCTCTGTTGTAGTAACAAGTACGAGGTAGAGTCTCTGTTGTAATAACAAGTACGAGGTAGAGTCTCTGTTGTAATAACAAGTACGAGGTAGAGTCTCTGTTGTAATAACAAGTACTAGGTAGAGTCTCTGTTGTAATAACAAGTACGAGGTAGAGTCTCTGTTGTAGTAACAAGTACGAGGTAGAGTCTCTGTTGTAATAACAAGTACTAGGTAGAGTCTCTGTTGTAATAACAAGTACGAGATAGAGTCTCTGTTGTAGTAACAAGTACGAGGTAGAGTCTCTGTTGTAGTAACAAGTACGAGGTAGAGTCTCTGTTGTAGTAACAAGTACGAGGTAGAGTCTCTGTTGTAGTAACAAGTACGAGGTAGAGTCTCTGTTGTAATAACAAGTACGAGATAGAGTCTCTGTTGTAGTAACAAGTACAAGATAGAGTCTCTGTTGTAATAACAAGTACGAGGTAGAGTCTCTGTTGTAATAACAAGTACGAGATAGAGTCTCTGTTGTAATAACAAGTACTAGGTAGAGTCTCTGTTGTAATAACAAGTATGAGATAGAGTCTCTGTTGTAGTAACAAGTACGAGGTAGAGTCTCTGTTGTAATAACAAGTACGAGGTAGAGTCTCTGTTGTAATAACAAGTACGAGGTAGAGTCTCTGTTGTAGTAACAAGTACGAGATAGAGTCTCTGTTGTAATAACAAGTACGAGATAGAGTCTGTTGTAGTAACAAGTACGAGGTAGAGTCTCTGTTGTAATAACAAGTACGAGGTAGAGTCTCTGTTGTAATAACAAGTACGAGATAGAGTCTCTGTTGTAGTAACAAGTACGAGGTAGAGTCTCTGTTGTAATAACAAGTACGAGATAGAGTCTCTGTTGTAGTAACAAGTACGAGGTAGAGTCTCTGTTGTAGTAACAAGTACGAGGTAGAGTCTCTGTTGTAATAACAAGTACGAGGTAGAGTCTCTGTTGTAATAACAAGTACGAGGTAGAGTCTCGGTTGTAGTAACAAGTACGAGGTAGAGACTCGGTTGTAGTAACAAGTACGAGGTAGGGTGTTAGTTGTAATAACAAGTACGAGGTAGAGTTGGTTGTAATAACAAGTATGAGGTAGAGTATTGGTTGTAATAACAAGTATGAGGTAGAGTATTGGTTGTAATAACAAGTATGAGGTAGAGTATTGGTTGTAATAACAAGTATGAGGTAGAGTATTGGTTGTAATAACAAGTATGAGGTAGAGTGTTGGTCGTAATTACAAGTATGAGGTAGAGTATTGGTCGTAATAAGAAGTATGAGGTAGAGTGTTGGTCATAATAACAGGTATGAGTTAGAGTTCCTCTACCCTGTCCCCCCACCCCCTCCCCCAGTGTTTAGGCCTCGTCCTGCTCCACCCTGTACTAATGTGTAAGTTGATGTCTCAGGATGCAGTGGACCGCGTCAGTCGACACCTCCACTCACTGCCCAAGAAGGACGGGCTCGTGCCCATCTTCATCAGTGCCACATCGGGCAAGTTCCGTAGTTCATCAACCATCAGCCTGGGTGCACGTGGAGATAGCTACTACGAGTACCTGCTCAAGATCTGGCTGCAGTCTGGCAAGACAAACGACATGTACGTCTCTTGTTGGCTAAACTTAGCTTTCATCAGGTGAATGCATGTTTTAGTTGTACATCTGCAGACCTCACCACCAGGTTGTTCTTGTAAAGTTAACACAAGATTGGGAACTTTCTACTACAACACTTACACTGATGCACAGTGGAAAGCTAGCATCATAACCACGGCTGGGGTCAATTCAATTCAGTCAGTTCCATTTCCCACTCCAATTCATTGCAATTCCTTTTATTCAGTTTGTTTCAATTCCATTTTTTTAAATTCCATTTTTTTAAATTCCATTTTTTTAAATTCCATCAGTAATCATTCAATTCCAATTCCAAATCCCACTCCAATTCACATAACAAAAGTTAACCATAAATTATACAATTAATGTGCATACAGGGGGGTGATATAGCATGTTATTGTAATTTTGTTGAAACACTAGATCAGCACATTGAAATGGGTTTGACTTTTGACACGTAGTGTTATGAAGCATGAAGAAATAAGATAAATAATTAACGCAGAATATTTCATTGCACCATCCAGTGTTTAAAAGTCAATACAGGCACTACACAGTACACACTACAAACTGATTGAGTAGCTAGGAAGAACACTAAAAACCACTGAGTGGCTACTGGGTATTACTGGCTGGGTAAAATAAAATTGTACATTTTGATTTTACCTCATTTATATAAATTATGGTTGTCACATTCTGGTTATAATCTACAAGTGTTGTCAGTCTTCACTGGGCTTATGTTTGCATTGGTAATCTTCGGACATTAACTGGTTACACTTTGGCCTGTTTGGAGATGTCCTGGCTTCACTTGAGGTACCTGGGTACTCAGGGTGGTGCCTCAGAGTAGCCCTAGTATTAACTTAGCATGTGATACTGGGAAAGTGTTATTGTTATCTGGGCAATTTCAATGGTTCTTTGAAGCAGTCCCCAGCCAGCACTCATTCACACAAAGCAGTAGGACAAGCCTAATTGACTTCTCATTCATCAGTTTCATCCACTGATTAGTTGCTGGGTAATTCAATGTAATTTCTTGCTCATTAAACAGCATTGCCTGCACAGCAATACTCTCAACTGTCTGTAAAATAACCTTCACAGCATCACATAAATATCAGATGCTCAATTCCTTTTCATTCATTTCAAATTTAAATTAAATTAAAAGTATATCAATTCCAGTTAAATTCAAAATCTTTCAATTCCAATTCAGTAATTTTTTTCTTCAAATCTTTCAATTCCAATTCCCGCTCCGGAATTGAATTGATCAATTCCAATTCTTTTGCATTGACCCCAGCCCTGATCATAACTATGCTACGGTGACCCTAATAGCAAGATGGCCATATTGGTGAGATTAATTTCTTCTATTTTGTTTGTTTGGAAATAGTTTGTTCTGTCCCAGGGTTAATTAACAGTAGTAAAGTGTGTGCTGATATTTAATAAGTGTGATGTGTGTATCTCACTGTGTGATAATGTGTCTAGTGTGTGATGTTGTGTGTCAAGTGTGTTATGTTGCTGTCAAGTATGTGCTTCTGTGTTGAGTGTGTGATGTGTCAGTTGTACTCTTGTGTGTGTAGTCTGCTGTGTGTCAAGTGTATTCTGTAGTTGTCAAGTGTGTACCTGTGTGTCAGGTATGTTACTGTGCGTTAGTGCTTTTCAAGTGTGCACCTGCATGTCAAGTGTGTATCTGTGTCAAGTGTGTACCTGTGTGTCAAGTGTATACCTGAGTGTCAAGTGTGTACCTGCATGTCAAGTGTGTACCTGCGTGTCAAGTGTGTACCTGTGTGTCAAGTGTGTACCTGCTGTGTCAAGTGTGTACCTGCGTGTCAAGTGTGTACCTGCGTGTCAAGTGTGTACCTGCCAGTCAAGTGTGTACCTGTGTGTCAAGTGTGTACCTACCTGTGTGTCAAGTGTGTACCTGTGTGTCAAGTGTGTACCTGCGTGTCAAGTGTGTACCTGCGTGTCAAGTGTGTACCTGCGTGTCAAGTGTGTACCTGCGTGTCAAGTGTGTACCTGTGTGTCAAGTGTGTACCTGTGTCAAGTGTATACCTGAGTGTCAAGTGTGTACCTGCATGTCAAGTGTGTACCTGCGTGTCAAGTGTGTACCTGAGTGTCAAGTGTGTACCTGCGTGTCGAGTGTGTACCTGTATGTCAAGTGTGTACCTGAGTGTCAAGTGTGTACCTGCGTGTCAAGTGTGTACCTGAGTGTCAAGTGTGTACCTGCGTGTCAAGTGTGTACCTGCATGCCATGTGTGTACCTGTGTGTCAGGGCTAAGACAGACTACCTGGAGGCGGTGGCAGGGATGGAGAAGCATCTGCTCCGGGAGTCGGAGCCAAGCAAACTGCTCTACTTTGGAGAACTGTTGGGTGGCCACAGCTTCAGCCCAAAGATGGTGAGTGACACCAGCCTCCATGTCATGACGCGTCAGTACTGATGTCATGACGCGTCAGCTCTGATGTCATGACGCGTCAGTATGATATCACTTGTAACATCTACCCAAGGCTGTGCCACAATGGGTCTTACACTTGTATATAGTCTACTGTATATAATGTTTATTTCATTCAATATGTCCATATGGATACATAAACTACAATAAAAAATTAAAAAGTTCAATACATGAAATACAATTAAAACAGTCATGAAATAGAAGAAAAAGGTATAAAAAGTTAATAGGTTACAATACAAATATCATGTGTACAATTGGGATGTCCAGTATTTGTACACAGAACTTCCAAAATGCTATGTACAAGTACCAGTAATGCCACCTTTTAGTGTGTAAACAACCACGTGTAAGTACCACGCACATGTAAATACAGTGTGTAAATGTCATCTCTTAGTGTGTAAACAACCACATGTAAGTACCAAGCACATGTAAATACAGTGTGTAAATGCCACCTCTTAGTGTGTAAACAACCACGTGTAAGTACCAAGCACATGTAAATACAGTGTGTAAATGCCACCTCTTAATGTGTAAACAACCATGTGTAAGTACCAAGCACATGTAAATACAGTGTGTAAATGCCACCTCTTAGTGTGTAAACAACCAAGTGTAAGTACCCGCATGTGTTGGCAGGACCATCTAGTGTGTTACCTGCCTGGCACACTTGCACTTGGCACTCGCAATGGTCTGCCCACCCACCACCTGGAGCTGGCCAAGCGGCTGCTGCGGACGTGTTTTGAGATGTACCGACGCATGCCAACTGGACTCAGTCCCGAGATAGTCTACTTCAACCAGGCCCCTGGTGCCAGTGAGGACATCATTGTCAAGGTCAGTACATGTTGACAGGTTGCTGACACCCACATCTTGTATCATGTGATGTTGTGTGTAGACAGGCTGCTGACACCCACATCTTGTATCATGTGACACTATACGTGTTGACAGGCTGCTGACACCCATATCTTGTATCATGTGACGTCATGTGTTAACAGGCTGCTGACATCCACATCTTGTATCATGTGACATTATGTGTTGACAGGCTGCTGACACCCACATCTTGTATCATGTGATGTTGTGTGTTGACAGGCTGCTGACACCCATCTAATGTTATGATGTGACATCATGTGTTGACAGGCTGCTGACACCCACATCTGGTATCATGTGACATCATGTGTTGACAGGCTGCTGACACCCACATATTGTATCACATGACATCATGTGTTGACAGGCTGCTGACACCCACCTATTGTATCACGTGACATCATGTGTTGACAGGCTGCTGACACCCACATCTGGTATCATGTGACATCATGTGTTGACAGGCTGCTGACACCCACATCTTGTATCATGTGACATCATGTGTTGACAGGCTGCTGACATCCACATATTGTATCATGTGACATCATGTGTTGACAGGTTGCTGACATCCACATATTGTATCATGTGACATCATGTGTTGACAGGCTGCTGACATCCACATATTGTATCATGTGACATCATGTGTTGACAGGCTGCTGACACCCACATCTTGTATCATGTCACATCATGTGTTGACAGGCTGCTGACATCCACATATTGTATCATGTGACATCATGTGTTGACAGGCTGCTGACACCCACATCTTGTATCATGTGACATCATGTGTTGACAGGCTGCTGACACCCATCTAATGTTATGATGTGACATCATGTGTTGACAGGCTGCTGACACCCACATCTTGTATCATGTGACATCATGTGTTGACAGGCTGCTGACACCCACATCTTGTATCATGTGACATCATGTGTTGACAGGCTGCTGACACCCACATCTTGTATCATGTGACATCATGTGTTGACAGGCTGCTGACATCCACATCTTGTATCATGTGACATCATGTGTTGACAGGCTGCTGACATCCACATATTGTATCATGTGACATCATGTATTGACAGGCTGCTGACACCCACATCTTGTATCATGTGACATCATGTGTTGACAGGTGCTGACATCCACATATTGTATCATGTGACATCATGTGTTGACAGGCTGCTGACACCCACATCTTGTATCATGTGACATCATGTGTTGACAGGCTGCTGACATCCACATATTGTATCATGTGACATCATGTGTTGACAGGCTGCTGACACCCATCTAATGTTATGATGTGACATCATGTGTTGACAGGCTGCTGACACCCACATCTTGTATCATGTGACATCATGTGTTGACAGGCTGCTGACACCCACATCTGGTATCATGTGACATCATGTGTTGACAGGCTGCTGACACCCACATCTTGTATCATGTGACATCATGTGTTGACAGGCTGCTGACACCCACATCTTGTATCATGTGACATCATGTGTTGACAGGCTGCTGACACCCACCTATTGAATCACATGACATCATGTGTTGACAGGCTGCTGACACCCACCTATTGTCTCATGTGACATCATGTGTTGACAGGCTGCTGACACCCACAACCTGCTGCGGCCAGAGACGGTGGAGAGTCTGGTCTACTTGTACCGTCTGACGGGCAACAAGACGTACCGGGAATGGGGGTGGAGGATCTTCCAGTCCTTTGAGAAGTACACCCGCCTCCCCGAGGGATACTCCTCCATCAACAACGTCAAGAATCCTGGAAATCCAAACTACCGAAACAAGATGGAGAGTTTCTTCCTAGCCGAGACACTCAAGTATTTCTTCCTGCTGTTCAGTGATGACCGTGACCTCTTGCCCTTTGATAAGTTTATATTCAACACTGAGGCCCATGTGCTGCCCATTCTCGGCGTCCATCGATGACACGTCAGTCATTCCTAGTGATCTTTGTCTGTCTCCAAGTGTGTTTATTGTGTGGACTGTGGATGTGTGAACAAATAAATGTCTTGTGGTGTGAGGTATATGAGGCTGCAAGTGGTCGTTGGCGTTTGTATAGCTTCAACTGACAGAGACCAACAGCTACCTCAGAGAGCTCCAGTCATGTCAAGTGATGTCTGTCTAGTACTAGGGTTAAGATGTCAAATTGTCACATCATCGCTGCATGACGAAGCAGTGTCCGTCACCCAAGACATCATCTCAGATCATTTACATGTACCAATGTATCATTTAGTTCACTTAACAAGCCGCTGTTGCCCTCAACAGTTTTCATGGTTCTACAGATTGAACCGTTGCCAACACGTTCCTTACAGGATTGCTCAATACGCGTAAGGAAATACGAACAAAAAACCTACTTTAAAGTAGTGTGTAATGCTGTCTGTCATGTGTGTGACAAAGTGTGTCAAGTGTGTGATGGTGTGTGTGAGTTGTATTCTGTCACATAATGTAATAAACTTGTAATATAGGGATGCTATTTTAATTTAATGTATTTTTCATTTTTAAATACTTAAATATGGACTGTTTCTAATAAAATATTGCTAAATTAAATTAACTAATTTGAGCCCAACGGTAATAGGTGGAAATATGAAGTGTAAATACAGCAACATACTGTAACATGTATACACACTGTAACATGCATACACACTGAAACATGTATACATACTGTAACATGTATACACACTGTAACATGTATACACACTGTAACATGCATACACACTGAAACATGTATACACACTGTAACATGCATACACACTGTAACATGCACACACACTGAAACATGTATACATACTGTAACATGCATACACACTGAAACATGTATACACACTGTAACATGCATACACACTGTAACATGCATACACACTGTAACATGTATACACACTGTAACATGTATACACACTGTAACATGCATACACACTGAAACATGTATACACACTGTAACATGTATACACACTGTAACATGCACACACACTGAAACATGTATACATACTGTAACATGTATACACACTGTAACATGCATACACACTGTAACATGCATACACACTGTAACATGCAGACACACTGTAACATGCATACACACTGAAACATGTATACATACTGTAACATGTATACACACTGTAACATGCACACACACACTGTAACATGCAGACACACTGTAACATGCATATACACTGTAACATGCACACACACACACACACACACACACACACACACACACACACACACACACACACACACACACACACACACACACACACACACACACACACACACACACACACACACACACACACACACACACACACACACACACACACACACACACACACACACACACACACACACACACACACACACACACACACACACACACACACACACACACACACACACACACACACACTAACATGCACACACACTGTATCATGCAGACACACTGTTACATGCACACACACTGTAACATATGCACACACACTAACATGCACACACACATTGTAACATGCAGACACACTGCAACATGCAGACACATGAAATATTTAGCAAAAAGTGCACATTTAAGGGTAATGTTTCCACCAGATGCAGCTGAAGGAATGTTATTTTAACAAAATGTCTACCGTGCATCAGTGACAATCAACTATAAGAAGTTTTACATTTGTTATTGTCCAGGTTTCTTATAATTTGATAGTGTCAACAGGTCCACCAGGGAGACAGGCTTTGTGATATGTCATGTTAAATGCATTATATCTGGGTTGCTCACGTGTAGTGTATATACAATAGTGTCACTTGTTCTGTTTATACTGTTGTGTGTAGTTGGTGTGTGGTGCCATCAACTGGTAGCTGTGTCTTATCTTTCTACCAAGTCGTATGTAACAAGACAATGTTGTTTGAGTCGGACGTGTCTTTTATCCATGTCTGAGTTTGCTGTCTAAATCAAACCTACAGTGCAGCTTGAAATATCAACAGTTTCACGTGATGTACTTATTGCTGGCTTTGCATGTTGCATCGCAAATGCTTCCTGATAAAAAGTACCGAATTATGTATTTTTAACTGTTATTTTATTTTACAATGACATTGTTAGTCACGATAATTCACTGCAAGTTTAAGAATGGTTTAGCATGCTGCAGAATATTTGTGATTAAATAATTATTGTTTGAAAGTAATTTGTTAAGATGCAATGTAAAATTAAAAGTATTTCCCTGTGTAAATAGGTTTTGCAAGTTGTGTTTCTTTGTGGTGCATTGTTCAATTGGAATCATTCTTATACATTGTTAAAACTTGCATCATGATTTATCTCACGAACTGTGATGACAGCACAAGAAAGTGTGGCAGAAATATTATTCAGAAACATCTCCAGCCACGACATCCAACCACAGACATCTCAGGTGGCTTTCTCCAAACAGCCCAAACTTGGGCAGTTGTCCTCTAGAATTAGTGAATCCACTACAGGTTACACATTTACCCCCTGTGTGGGAACTTTTACATCCCCTGGCACAGACACCAGACAGAAAGGGACCACCGGCTTTTTAGTGTCTCTTCAGAAAGACACAGGCAAATGTGGGGTGAACGAAATTGCCTAAGTTGCGAAATGGCGGTAGGTGTGATTGAACCACCGTCCCCTCAATTGACAGTCTGGCAATCTACTATGCGACCACCACTCCCCGCGTGATCTAACAATTGTGTTATGGTGGCTGTCTTGGATAATAACAGCGAGTACATTAAGTACAACAGCTACAGTCTACAGTCAGCAGCATCTGTGTTTGTGAATATGCTGCTCTGGATAGGGCAGAATTCCCCTCAGTAGTTTCCATCAAACAATTCTGTACTTTTGGTGACAGCGTCACAGCAATAGTCCTCTGGATCAATGAACCTGCGTTGTCAGGTTAAAAATGTAATAATTACGCCTTATTTATTTATATTAGCACTTGGAATGTTGTACCCAGGCAAAGTTGAAACTGCACCAACACTACACTCTTGGACTAAACAGTAGACGACGTCAATAAATGTCACTTCATGCAAGTCCATAATAATGATGGCTCATTCTTGTACACTTCAGGATCCCACACATTTCTCTGATGCTAACTTCATATTAAAAATATTTTGAATGTCACCAGATGGTTTTATGTTCATAAACTTTAACAATGTAGATAATTGTGCTGTCTACATGTCTAAATGAAAGACATAAAATGAAACCAACAGATTCTAGCTGGATGCTTCCACCAGTGATATGGACCTACAAGTACTACCAAGTCCATCCTCCAATTTATATATATATATATATATTAGCTCGTCTCAAGATATTTTTGTGAAACCACAACGTGCATAAAATTATTGTGTATGAAATTTTGGCAAAATCATCAGACAAATTATTAATTTAATTCTTGCCTCAATATAAACTGTTTAACTGAAATCTTCATGTGCACATGTCATATGATCACGTGTGATGTGATCATGTGTCATATGACCATGTGTGATTAAACCATGTGTCATATGACCATGTGTGATGTGACCGACCATGTGTCATATGACCATGTGTGATGTGATCCTGTGTCATGACCATGTGTGATGTGACTGTTATATGACCATGTGTCATATGACCATGTGTGATGTAACCATGTGTTATATGACCATGTGTGATGTGACCGACCATGTGTCATATGACCACGTGTGATGTGACGTGTCATATGACCACGCAAATTTCGGAAATGAGAATTGTCTACTTTCTTGCTCTCTCAATAATATTACAATGTTTCTCTAGTGTTAATTCCTACATAAGATCAATGCGCTGTACAAGCAATATAATAAATGTATAATTATTATTAAATAGATAAACCATATAACTTACACAAATTACTATATGCTGTTTATTTAATAGTAATAATATTTATAAAGTGCAATATCTAACATGCTCAAAGCGCTATACAATAAAATTCTTGACACAATGTGTTGTAAAAAATAATAATAATACAACTATAAAAATTGTATACCGGGAAATAAATTAAGTAGCATGTGACCAAAAAATGTACAGAAATCGGGTAAAAGAATAAATGTTAACGTGGCAATTTTTTAGGCATCTGGAGTTTGGCAAGTCTGCTGTAATTCTTGCAACTATTTATCTTAAACTCAGGGATGAGACAGGGGAGAGAGAAAAATTAAGGAAAAATTTACATGGGGCAAATAACCAGTCCCATCTCCACCTATTCTTGATCAACTCCTTGTCACACTCCCCGCTGCCTCGCTCAAGGATATCTTGCCTCAGGGACATCTTCAATTCTGCCAAGCAGCGTCGCACTGAAATACCCATTTTAGCATTGAAGAATACCATATTATCGCCCACAAGCCGGCCAAGTTTGCACTCGAGTAGATGGAACGAAACACACAAATATTAAATACGTAAGACTCATCATACTGTTCACTGTAGAATGTGAGAAATTTCGCAAATATAGGCATTATGATCGCCAATTTCACTCACTGAATTAGGGCTAGATTTGCCAGCTTGATTCAGACAGATGTTTATCGCTAGCGCAAAAATTCATGCCGCTGCCACTCAGTGCTTCTTTCGCGTGATTTGTTCTGCCAAGCAGAGAGCTTTTCACTTACTACAGCCAATCACAGCATCATAGTAAATAGCATTGTGGGTTGAGGCACGGTACTGCCATCAGGTTACACCCAGGACATTGCTAAACAGGGAATATTTGACATATCGTTTAGCCCAAGGTCTGATTGTTAGTTACTGTGGGTATCTACCGCACTTTATTGCACACAGTGAACAGCGAAGTAAAACGATCGATAGGTTTCTGACGACTGCCTTCAGCTGTTCAGGCTCAGTCGGGCTTGTTGCAAGCTTGGCTTGAAGTTATGAACTCCCATATGCCTCCCTAAAAATTTCTCCCCACATTTACACATTTCTCACGGGTGCGTTTTCTGACTACAAAATGCCGGAAAATCAGCAAAAAACTGAAACATCTCATCCCTGTAAACTAATGCACACACTGCGGATAATATTAGAACATGAATAACCAGATTTGCAGAGACATATACAAGGATACAAGGGGAGGAAGCATCGTCAATAACCTGAGGCTCTTATTTCTCCACCAGGCACCAAATACACAGTCGACAGCACCGGCCATTGGGGAAATCATTTTATTGTACACAGACCTGTATGTAGAAACATCGTCTGATTTCACTCCGGTCTAAATATACACTGTACACTCGAACCTGATGCCAAATAAATATCAATGAAATAGTATTCGTTGGCAAGATATTATCAGATAAAATGTGCGCCTTTGTTTGTTCTAACACACACACCCCCCCCCCCCTCCCCGCTCCCCGCTCCCCGCTCCCCGCTCCCCGCTCCCCGCTCCCCGCTCCCCCCCACTAGAATGGCTGTCTGGGACAAGTTAAAAGGGTACATTCCGTACAACAATACTTTGGATATTTCTGACTTACTGGGACTGGTTTGTTGATATATATCATAAAATCACAGTTGCATAAACTGTACACAATATGAAACGTGATGTCATTCAAATGTGAAACAATCTAGCCGAAATTATGGTTACCCGGTAATTAAATAAATTTTCGGCAATGAAACTTAGAATACCGCGGTAGGCTAAACATAGTTTTATAATAAAAACAATCCGACAGTTTTGTAAAAGCATGAAAATGTGTCTGAGAGAAGAGGGAGTCGTTTGCTCCTTGCTCCAAGAGGAAGAGTTCTCCACAGCCAAAGAGCTCTGTAATGAAACATCAAATTGGTCTTGTTATGTACAATAATGTAATCAAATGGTTACGTATTGTACACAAGAAAAAAATCCTGTTATTAAATTATTTAAATATCTGTACTGCGTATTGAAGTCACAGTGAAATTTTCTAGGTTTATTTTAGTCTAAAAATGATTTCTTGTAGTTTAGTGGTAATCTAACATTTGTATGTGGTACCCACTGCCATTGAGAGTAATTATTCCTAATCACAACAACCACTGCCAATCACAACAACCATCACCAATCACAACAACCACTGCCAATCACAACAACTGCCAATCACAACAACCACTGCCAATCACAACAACCACTGCCAATCACAACAACCACTACCAATCACAACAACCACTACCAATCACAACAACCACTACCAATCACAACAACCACTACCAATCACAACAACCACTGCCAATCACAACAACCACTACCAATCACAACAACCACTACCAATCACAACAACCACTACCAATCACAACAACCACTACCAATCACAACAACCATACCAATCACAACAACCACTGCCAATCACAACAACCACTGCCAATCACAACAACCACTACCAATCACAACAACCATCACCAATCACAACAACCACTACCAATCACAACAACTGCTACCAATCACAACAAGCACTGCCAATCACAAGCACTGCCAATCACAACAACCACTACCAATCACAACAAACTGCCAATCACAACAACCACTGCCAATCACAACAAGCACTGCCAATCACAACAACCACTACCAATCACAACAACCACTACCAATCACAACAACCACTGCCAATCACAACAACCATCACCAATCACAACAACCATCACCAATCACAACAACCACTACCAATCACAACAACCACTACCAATCACAACAACCACTGCCAATCACAACAACCACTGCCAATCACAACAACCACTACCAATCACAACAACCACTACCAATCACAACAACCACTGCCAATCACAACAACCACTACCAATCACAACAACCACTACCAATCACAACAACCACTACCAATCACAACAACCACTACCAATCACAACAACAACTGCCAATCACAACAACCACTACCAATCACAACAACCACTACCAATCACAACAACCACTGCCAATCACAACCACTACCAATCACAACAACCATCACCAATCACAACAACCACTGCCAATCACAACAACCACACCAATCACAACCACTACCAATCACAACAACCATCACCAATCACAACACCCTGCCAATCACAACAACCATCACCAATCACAACAACCACTGCCAATCACAACAACCACTGCCAATCACAACCACTGCCAATCACAACAACCATCACCAATCACAACAACCACTGCCAATCACAACAACCACTGCCAATCACAACAACCACTGCCAATCACAACAACCATCACCAATCACAACAACCACTGCCAATCACAACAACCATCACCAATCACAACAACCACTGCCAATCACAACAACCATCACCAATCACAACAACCACTGCCAATCACAACAAGCACTGCCAATAACAACAACCATCACCAATCACAACAACCATCACCAATCACAACAACCATCACCAATCACAACAACCATCACCAATCACAACAACCACTGCCAATCACAACAACCATCACCAATCACAACAACCACTGCCAATCACAACAACCATCACCAATCACAACAACCACTGCCAATCACAACAACCATCACCAATCACAACAACCATCACCAATCACAACAACCACTGCCAATCACAACAACCATCACCAATCACAACAACCACTGCCAATCACAACAACCATCACCAATCACAACAACCACTGCCAATCACAACAACCACTACCAATCACAACAACCACTGCCAATCACAACAACCGCTACCAATCACAACAACCGCTACCAATCACAACAACCGCTACCAATCACAACAACCGCTACCAATCACAACAACCGCTACCAATCACAACAACCGCTACCAATCACAACAACAACACAGCTACCAATCACAACAACCGCTACCAATCACAACAACCGCTACCAATCACAACAACCGCTACCAATCACAACAACCGCTACCAATCACAACAACCGCTACCAATCACAACAACCGCTACCAATCACAACAACCGCTACCAATCACAACAACCGCTACCAATCACAACAACCGCTACCAATCACAACAACCGCTACCAATCACAACAACCGCTACCAATCACAACAACCGCTACCAATCACAACAACCGCTACCAATCACAACAACCGCTACCAATCACAACAACCACTACCAATCACAACAACCACTACCAATCACAACAACCATACCAATACAACCACTGCCAATCACAACAACCTTGTAGCTAGAACAAAGAGACCAGGTGTTAAGAAGTGTAACAAGCTACACTCACACGTTCACGTACGCGGCGGCTGGAAGGTGTCTACTGTGTCTTCCTGGAGACCAACTTGCGCTGTCGGCTGCGAGCTTCAGTCCTGGCCGATGTGTATTCAAACCACAAGATGTTGGGGATGAGGGATGTGTCCCTGATGAGTAGCAGCTCCCCCAGGCCACTGTAAGACACGGTCACTCCAGTACAACACAAACAACATGTCTTCTCTATTTTTACTGTGTGGTGAAATTGAATAGACAAATGACAAACGGTCATTCCTTAAACGTCTGTCACACCTCCTGGAGTGGACGTGCCAGGTAATTCCGAGTCATTGTTTCTTAACCTAGTGGTTCAAATGTGCATGTGCCTGATTAGTTTTTGATTATTTATCACAAAAAATTAACTGATATACTAACTTCTAAGTTAACATTCACTTCCAGGATACGTAAACAGTGGAACAAGTTTCTATATGATTCTGCATGTGAACACTTGACCAAAACAACATATACACAGCAGAAGGTCAGAATTCACTGTACATATTGTCTGCCTGATGTCATCATATGAGTCAGTCACATGTACCAGAGGTATGTGCCCTGATGAGTCTGGAATAGTTATTTAATTGAACTGGCCATTGACACATGACACTATAAGTGTGTATTTCTGCCACAGTCACAATTGATGGGACGTGACTGAGACGGCTAGTTTGGTTCATTGGCAGAACACTCCTGTGTGACAGAACATTATCACATTAGTGCATGCAGAGTTTACATTAAATATCATGATTTCACACCAGAAATGATCATGATTATCATAAGTCTTCCAGATTGTTGAAAATGGTTAGTTGTGTGGCAGAGATAGTAGTTGCTATGGCAACCTACCATGATGCAAGAGCAGGGAAGACTGGTGTGATTACGACGTTAACAATTAGGAACCAGATGCTCCCTAGGATGACACCAATGACTGCTCCCCAGCACACCTGGGAGTAGGTGTGGTATTGCAAATACACCCTGCAACACACCAACACAACACTTAACACTTGCAAATGCACTTTACAACACTTAACACTTGCAAAAACACCTAACAACACACCAATACAACACTTGCAAATGCATCTTACAAGACTTAATACTTGCAAATGCACCTTACAACACACCAACACAACATTAACACTTGCAAATGCACCCTATAACACTTAATATTTGCAAATGCACCTTACAACACTCCAACACAACATAAACACATGCAAATGTGCCCTACAGCACACCAACACAACGCTTAACACTTGCAAATGCACCCTACAACACTTGCATGAACACCCTAGAACACACCAGCATAACACTCCTAATGTATGCAAGAACACACTGCAACACAACACTATTAATACTTGCAAGAACACACCAACACAACACCATTAACATCTGCAAGAACACACCAACACAACACTATCAACACTTGCAAGAACACACCAACACAACACCATTAACATCTGCAAGAAGTCACTATGACATGCAATGACACTTACAAAACTGAATCTATCATCAAAATAAAGTTACTTTCCAACCAGTTTCATAATCAGTAATTACTAATTTGCTAGTAATTTCCTTAATGATTTCTCATATCCCATATGTTTTGTCACAAAATCACTCAAAACAATACAATCTGGTAATTGGCTGAATCTTGTTTAAATAAAAACTGTATACATTATTGTATATATATATTTATATTTTATATATATACATACATATATATATATATATATATATATATATATATATATACATACATATATATATATACATATATATATACATATTATATATATATATATTATATATATATATTGTATGTGGGCAATCCTTCTATGCTTATGTTTGAGTGTACATACTTTATTGTAGTATACATACGTATATACAGCTGTATACGTTGTATACTACAATACATGTATGTACACTCAAACATAAGCATAGAAGAGATTGGCACCACATACAATGGGTGGTACTGTACTAAATACTACCTTAAAGGAAAATGACTTAGGGTTAGTTATTAGTGCTGACATGAAGGTATCAGAGCAGTGTGGAATTGCAGCAGCGAAGGGAAACCAAATTCTTGGATTAATTAGACGAAATATAGTGTACAAAGAAAAAGATCTAATAATACCACTGTATAAAACAATAGTTAGGCCTCACTTAGAATATTGTATACAAGCATGGAGGCCATATCGCAAGAAGGATATTGATATGCTAGAAAGAGTACAAAGGAGAGCAACCAAAATGATACAAAACTCAGGAATATTAGTTATGAAATGCATCTAAAAGAATGTGGTTTAACAACACTAGAAACCAGAAGATTGAGAGGAGATCAGATTGAGGTGTTTAAAATATTGAATGGGTTTGAAAATATTGATAGAAATATTTTTTCTCGGTCAAGGAAGAGAGAAGGCCTAGAGGACATTAGCAAAGAAGCATTGTAGATTATATATTAGAGAACATTTTAATTTTCACAAAGAACAGTAAATGAATGGAACAGATTATCAGCTGATTGTGTAGGTGCTGGTAGTGTTAATATATTTAAAAATAAAATCGACATATACCTAAGAAGAGTGGGGTATACTTAGATAGATAGGTTGGACTCTCGATAAGCCAAAGGGCTTCCTTGTCCACCTGCCATCTAGAGTTGAATTTCTAGGTGGCAATCTTGTTAAATCTACACTACTGTCCATGTTTGTACACTAAACATTACAGTAAAGGACATTTGTACACTAAGGTACATGTCCATTACTGTATGTTTGTTTGTATGTTACTGTATGTTTGTACATTAGTGTACGTATATATGTACATTACTGTGTGATTGTAGTTTGTACACTACTGTACATGTTTGCCCTATACTGTACATATGTTTGTACATTAATAATGATAAGAAAAACATCTATATAGCATCATAAATCTAGACAAAATCCATTCAAAGGCACTGTGAGTACATAAATACATGTACAGGTATATATATGCAGAATATTAATATTAACAAGTTATGTAAACTTAATAATATTAAATGTATTAAAGTAAATATATAAAATCATTAAAAAATAATACTAATAAATTATATAATTTATTATAAATAAGTTACAACTAAAGATGAGTATTAAAAGAAAAACCATGTGTAAAAGAAAAATAAATAAATAATAAAATGTAAAACGTATCTCTGTACACTACTGTACACACCTGCTGTAGCACACACAGGCAGTGATGAGAATGCTGCCTGTACACGTGGCATACTTCCACGCGTTGTCTAGCCATGTGTTGTTGTGGTGAAATCTGTCAACAGGAAGCACTGGTCCAGCAATGTCACACACAGTCACTCTTTATAGCTCTTTGCATCAGTCGGGTGTTACAATGGTGCACGCAAGTGATTCACATCTCTGGTCTGTGTTGAGTGATAGTTAACCATTCTAACAATGAGACCATACACACTACATACCGCTTCCCATCTCGTTGTCTATAACTAGTATAAGTGTATTAAAAATCAAATTACTGAAATATGTAATTTGAAACTAGTAATTTATCTAAATAATAGTTCCCACTTTCTAGATGAATTTTTGTTTGGGTGGAAACTAATAAAACTTAAAATGGAGGTTTCTGCTGGGGCAGTTACCCAGCCAGGGGCAAAAGAGTACCCGGTACATAGCTTGTTTGAGTTGCTGGGGACCGGATCATGAATGAAAATGACACAATAGCATGAAAATTATGCAGTGGCAGACGTACCCTATACTGGCCAACCCATCCAGACAGCAGCATACAGTGATAAATATCACAACAAAACTAGTTTTATCTTAATGTTCCATTGACCAAGTAGCATTTGTTAAAGCAATTAGAGTATTTACTTCTACACACCACACACAAGAACATGTGTTCTTCTACACACCACACACAAGAATGTGTGTACTTCTACACACCACACACAAGAACATGTATATAAATGACACGTAGACTGTCTATGGACCCACCTGATGAAGAGGCAAAAGGAAAGATATGTTGAAAAGAACCACATGAACTGAGCGTGACTGGAGGGCATTCCAAACTCCGTCGTCAGACAGCCCCGCTCTGAAGTCGGAACAAAACATGCAAAATAAAAAAATCTTTATCAGTATCAAAACTGCCATTTTCTACCCAAATTACAATAAGTAATTGTATATATAAATACAAATATACAATCAAAGTGTTGCCATTTTGAACAAATATTGTGAAATTTACCTGAGATCAGCAGACTTGAGTCATGAATAAACATGACTTAGGTGTATATATATATATATATATATATATGTATGTATATATGTGTGTGTGTGTGTGTGTGTGTGTGTAACTGTTACAAAGCTGACCTACATATTGACCATAATTGCTAGCAAGTTACATAAAAAGCTATCGTGAAAAAACAGAGATACATTCCATTTTTTTATTTAATGACATGTCAGACATATTGTAATATTTATGTATTTATTAGCTTAACATTAGATATTTTTTCATTTTAAATGGCATTTTAGATATTTTTATTTATTTATTTATTTACTAGCTTATTTATCATTTTACGGAACATTTTAGATATATTATATATTTATTTGTCATATTTCATTTTATTGTATATAGGCACTACATGACTCAATGCCAGAACACATTCCTATTTAATATGAAATGTACTTGCATGTTGAAAATGGCAAATAAGACTATTATTATTATTATTACTATACACACAAATGTATTTAGTTAAAAACCACTATTTCCGGTGTAAACTCCACTTACGATGTGGCCTCAACTCTTGTATCGAGTGTTTCAGAATCCAGTTGCTGACTTCATTTAACAAAATTCCACATAAATAGAACATCTGTAACAACAAAACATTTGCCAATGTACACAATACACAAACAAATTTTACAGGAAGTAACTGTAGTTAGATTCTGAGTCAGTGATTTGCATACATTATCAACCGTAATTCAACTCACAATTTGTTTTTACAATTACAGAGGTGTACTTTTACAATTACACAGGTGTACTTTTACTATTACACATGTGTACTTTTACGATTACACATGTGTACTTTTGCGATTACACAGGTGTACTTTTACAATTACACAGGTGTATTTTTATGATTACACAGGTGTATTTTTATGATTACACAGGTGTACTTTTACGATTACACAGGTGTACTTTTACAATTACACAGGTGTACTTTTATGATTACACAGGTGTACTTTTACGATTACACAGGGGTACTTTTACAATTACACAGGTGTACTTTTATGATTACACAGGTGTACTTTTACGATTACACAGGGGTACTTTTACTATTACACAGTTGTACTTTTACAATTACACAGGTGTACTTTTACGATTACACAAGTGTACTTTTACGATTACACATGTGTACTTTTACGATTACACAAGTGTACTTTTACGATTACACATGTGTACTTTTACGATTACACAGGTATATTTTTATGATTACACATGTGTACTTTTACGATTACACAGGTGTACTTTTACAATTACATAGGTGTACTTTAAGATTACACAGGTGTATTTTTACGATTACACAGGTGTACTTTTACGATTACACAATTGTCAAATTTTACGATTACACAGGTGTACTTTTACGATTACACAGGTGTACTTTTACGATTACACAGGTGTATTTTTACGATTACACAGGTGTACTTTTACGATTACACAGGTGTATTTTTACGATTACACAGGTGTATTTTTACGATTACACATGTGTACTTTTACGATTACACAGGTGTATTTTTACGATTACACAGGAGTACTTTTACAATTACACATGTGTACTTTTCTAATCACTACTAATGTGACACAACCTGATATGACACATAGTGAAGTTGAAGGACTGCAACTGACAGATGAGCAATCATACGGCAGTCATGTACCTAGTACCTACAGCAATCTGTCCAAGATTTTTCAAAAACATTTATCACAAATATTCAACTATAATTACCCGGTATTCTGCCTACATATAACATTTTGTAACAAATTACAATGATGAAATACATGTACAATGACACTACTTTCTGGCTGCCTATGTTTACACTGTATGTTTGTCATTTTGTAAGTGTAAACAGGCAGTGTGTGTGTGTGTGGGGGTGTGGTGTGGGTGTGTCTTGTGTCTGTCTGTGTGTGAGTGTGTCTGTGTGTGTCTGTGTGCATGCGTGTGTGCATGTGTGTGTTTGTGTGTGTGTATCTGTGTGTATGGCACAGCCAAACAAAGAAAATGTTACTCACTGTATGCAGGTCCCTTCGAAAGACAATGAGCGTTCCAAACCCAACTAGTATGAAAATTGGAAGTAAACTGTACCAGGCTAAGACATAGCCCACCAGATCACCTGTAGATGCAAACAATTGGATCATAATTCTATCAAAAATGTCATCATACCAAACTTTAAGAACATCATACACACACATGCTTAGAACTAAATCTAAATTCAGTAGATTTTGTGGTGACAGTCCACCTCAAAACATGTCTTCTTTATTGAGACATACTCTTTGCAAGAATTAATGATAAATGAACACTTTTGAACACCTCAATATTTCCTCACATTACTGGCTGTGCTTAATAGTGTGACGCATCTTGTATTATCATTCATAGTGTTCTGTGCCTCTAGGTCTGATCATGACCTGTCATAGACTCATAGTAAATGCAATGTTCAAGTTTTGTATGTAAAGATTAAGTGTATTGTGTAATAAAATAGCATGTAGATGCTGCTGCTTTTCATGCAAGAGATTATTTGCAACATATGATACATGTCATAACAAATTTGCTAATGTTATATCTAGAACACAAGTAAATTATATAATATTTATTTATCCATGACCATGTCTTCTTTTTACATATACACACTGTACGTATACGTACATGCACACAGTGCATTTTTCATACCCATAACCAATGCCATCCCACCCACTGCCTATTCTAGAATGTCTGTCCCCCTGATGAGGGGACACCCTCAATGTAGGGACACTTTTGCTTGGATACAGTAGTGTCCGCTTAAGAGGTGGACTACTGTATAAATGCCTTTAGCCTCTAGGTTTGACCATGACCTGTCATAGACTCATAGTGCTATATGCCTCTAGGTTTGACCATGACCTGTCATAGACTCGTAGTGCTATATGGCTCTAGGTTTGACCATGACCTGTCATAGACTCGTAGTGCTATATGCCTCTAGGTTTGACCATGACCTGTCATAGACTCGTACTGCTATATGCCTCTAGGTTTGACCATGACCTGCAATAGACTCGTAGTGCTATATGCCTCTAGGTTTGACCATGACCTGTCATAGACTCGTAGTGCTATATGCCTCTAGGTTTGACCATGACCTGTCATAGACTCGTAGTGCTATATGCCTCTAGGTTTGACCATGACCTGTCATAGACTCGTAGTGCTATATGCCTCAAGGTTTGACCATGACCTGTCACAGTGCTAGTGGTAAACATAACATCCAATTTCAAAACATAATTGATTGGCAATAATCCGACCAGGGTTAACTGCAGTACCCTTTGATGTTTAACTTTCCAATGTTCAAAACAGGAGACTTCCTGTTACAATTTACTACTCTACCAACTGTTTGCTCCTTCATTTTTTACCCATCCACCCATATTTCTACCCGTCCACAACAGGTTGTACCCGTCCAAATGAGTCTCTACATAAAGCTATGATGCAAACGTATTACTATTAGTTATACAGATTAGGCAAAGAATACGCAAGTCAAGTCTAAATAAGTTAGTCAGATTACAGGTCACAAAAGTTACACTTATCATTTCCCAAAAATATTATCGTTATCACATTATTGTTATACCAAACATACAAATAAACCAAATTGGGTGGAAAGATCGAAGTGCAGGCAAGTCTGATCTCACAACAGATGCAGGACGGGTGATTCGAGCTTTCGGCCCATGTAGCTCACAGCCTCACAGGCACCGGTTGCAGAAACGGCTGATTCGGCCAATGGGCCGAACACATTTTGGGCCGAAATTTCCGGCTCCCGTGGGCGTGCAGTGTGGCTTACCACGCGCGTCAATAACTGGATTATTATTGTATCGTTTTATGGATGCTACTCCATTCTTTCACATAATGTTACCTTTTGGATACTCTACGAATGTCAATGACAGGGGCCTCCATGATGTTACATCAACGTTGTTTGAGTGAACTTTAACACCGTCCACTTCCGACATCACATTATCACCCGCCATAGTGCCGGTATCGTCCGATGTCGCCATCTGTCGGACAACTCTGTCATGATTTTTGTCATTGCCAAAATAAAAACGTAATATCTATATATATATCAAGAATCAGCGACCAACTTAGAAGCTGTGGATATAACATATGGGATTACATAAAAAATAAACTAAAATGGTAACAGAATGGTTCAGAGTTATCAACTGTGTTTCCGTAGTCCGGCTGTGAGCTTGTCACGTGACACAACCGTACATCAACAAGGATAAGACGAGATTATTCGCAGAGCAGCTTTGCGAATAAGGGCAAACATGCCACTATTCGCAGAGCAGTGATATGTCGCTGCTCCGCGAATTAGAGAGACGCAGAGAAATGGCGACACTGAGGATGATAGAAGACACAAAGAGTGTCTTGTGTGACCGGGAGTGTCAGGAGAGTTTGAAGTATATGTTGGCCTCAGATGGGGAGCGCACTGAGCCCATTGCATGTTGTTTATTGTAATGCTTACAATAGGCCTGCGCATTGCCTGACCGTGCTTTGATCAGTTTCAGCCTAGCTGTCGTATTCGTGTTGAAATTCTCGTCTTGGTTTCAGGAGAGTCTGAGTAGTCGGTAAGAAGGTCTTCGTTCGTCAGCTCCCAAGTTTGTCTGGTGTAGGCGTTGCTTGATTTCCTTTCACATGCCTTGCGATACGACCACGCGTTCTCCTTTGAAGATCAGTCGATCGTGGATTATATTGCTAGCTCGCCTCTCATAGCAAAGTACGAGGAGATTTCTGCGTTCACGTCTCCCTTGCTTTCGGGCCGGCCATGCAGTAATGTCAGTTTGAGTATTTGCGTCTGGTTGTCTGCGCCAGATGCATCACGTAGTTTCTTCAGTGTTTTTCGTCCGATAGACAGATGCTTGGATGCAGTGATCTATGAGAACTGTCGTTGTCTGTCATTGCCGTCGGAGAGGTATGTTCGAGATAAAGCATTAGCAATGTGCATCTCCTTGTCTCGTCTGTATGTGACTTCGATGTCATACGTATACTGTAGTAATCGGAGGAGCATGCCTTGGATTCGCTTCGGTGCTTTGTGCAAGGGCTTCTTGACAATCGTCTCAGGTGGCTTGTGATCAGTGTATACTTTTGTTTCTCGACCAAACATGTATTGGTGGAAACTTTCGAGAGAGAAGACTATGGCTAGACATTCCTTTTCTATTTGTGCATAGCCAACCTCTGTGTCCGAGAGCGTTCGACTGGCGTATGTATCAGTGACGCACCTATTAAGGCCAGTGCTCAATACATCACACTGGATGGTCAGTTTCTTAGCTGGAATGGGCGCGAAAAATGAGAGCTAGCGAAGGTTGGAGTGAAGGAAAGTGTTATGAAGAAATTGGTGAGGAGTAGGTAGAAATGGGCCGGTCATGTGGAAAGAATGGGAGATGAAAAACGTGCAAAATTAATAGAGCAACTGAATGTCCAGAAAATGGAGGGTAAAGGGAGGCGAGGAAGAACAAAATTGCGATGTGAGGACTGTATTAAGAGAGACATGGACAGAGAGGGAATAGAACGAAGAAGAACAGCAACTTGTGCAGATAGAAGAAACTGAAGACTGTTGATAGAGCACACATTGAGACAAAGTGAAGATAGAGACCGAAGAGGAAAACAACCATGACGGAAATCGAAACCATGACCAACCTCTGACGAGAGGGATGCTAAAAGGGGAACAGCAACTTCTTGCGCGTCATGGCAAAATGACCGGTGACAAGACAACTCGGTAAGAAGACGCGGCTGTGAGTCGAGTCGATAACGGTTTGTCTTGGGCTGGTGTCTAAGTGTATAACGCGACGAACTCGTATGTTCGCAGGTAAGAGCCGTTTACGATGACACAAAGAATTCGAAATTTGTCGAGGAAGATCGCGGGTACGTGGTTGAGCGACGGGGCTGGACAATTGTCAATAGACGTCCATCGGGACAGCGTTCTTAGTGATTGGTGCCCTCAGACGACGATGGTGATCAAATGTTGGCATGGTGGAAAGAGGTCGTTGTTAACCAGTCTGGCCTTCCCTTTCCCTATGCACTCCCCACCTCTGCCGGCCTTCCTCTCTTTCTCTTTATCTTCCGGTCACCTCCACATATTTCTCCCTCATCCGCCACCTCCGCTCCCAATATTCCTGTCTCCCTTCCCCATATCCCCCCATCTCAACCTTCCATCCACACCCCCCCTGTTCATCTCCTTCTTGAAGACATCCGTTCTAGATCTACGTACGTACGCCGTGTTATCTACCTGTCTGCCGCGATATAATGTAGTTCATCTGTTCGCCGCGTTACCGAAACATCTTCTGTCGCTCAATACATATTGACCGGGTCTACTCTAATATCGATCATTGTAGATAGCTTATGCGTTTTACTTCACTTTATCAATTATTTGAGCGTATTTGCCTAACTTCATGTATTATAATTATTAATGCTTAAGCTTAATACGCGTTGTTGTTCACTGACTTAATGACTGAACCTATGGGATGTTTAACATGTTTGCTCATAATCCACCTGTAGTCAACTTGGATTAACCAGGTAAACAGTCGCAAAGAGCTGCAACGGTTCAATTACAACAATATGCAGTCGTAACTAACGTTATGACTAATTAACTAAGCTTATTATGTCGGATATATTAATTCAAAAACGAATGTTCTGCAACGTTGGGTAAACGTAGGGGTCTATAGTGGCTTACAGCAATGGAGCAAACCGCGCAGGCTACACGCGCCTTTCTCTCCATGCAGCATATATATAGTGTTAATAGGGATGACGCGCTTGCGCAGAAAATGCGTGCCACGTGTATGCGTTTCGCGCCTAGTTAGCTCGAGTGCTGAATACGATACAGTCAGTTTCAGTGTCAATGTCATTTTCTTGGTAGGATGAAATGGTGATACGCTGGAGCGGTGGAAAGTCAAAGGTCAACGGTCATGCAGCGCATACTTGGCGGATAGGTCAAGAACTATAGTACGGTATTTTCTTGTTTGCGTTTACGCTGTTCTTGACTGCTCCGTTTGCCTCTGGATAATCTTCCTGTGCTGTTGCTTTTGCTACTCGTGTTCGACTGTCGTTAATTGCACCTTTCTTTTCCTTCCTCAATTGCACTTTGTTCACATGCAGTGCCTGCAGAAATCCGGTTTTTTTTTAGTGTTGCTTATTTCTTCGCTGCATGTGCGGGTCTACACCTCCTTGATCTGTTGCCATTGTGCATGTCTATGTCCACCTTTCCTTCTTCAAGAAGATCTTGTAAGGCTTCGTAATTATTTCTGAGTGTAAGTCAGAAAGTCTCTGTTAATTGTCCCCCTGTCCTTTAGGAATTAAGTCCACATTATACTGTGTTCTGATGCTCCTCTCGACTTCTCCCTTCTTCAGCTTCATTCTGGCCAACACTATGTGGTGCATGGTTTGAGGTCGCATCTGCCACTCTCGGTACTCTCACATCCGGCATTGATCTTCTGAACTTTCATCCTTTGCAGATATGATCGATTTAATTTTCTATTCTATGGTCTGGTGATAACCAGGTTTCCTTGAAATGCTTGAATTATGAATTATACGGTACACGAACACGCTGCCTCCGATGATCATGTTGGTAAATGCACAGTCGGCCAACGTCTCGCCGTTTTCACACTCATTATGTCAATTGTCCCTGTCTGCCCGGGACTTTTTCATACCCGCTGTCCTGGTGCTTCGATGATCCCAGCTGTGCCTCTGGTGACAACATGTGAGTGCCACGCCTTCTATGTGATGTGCATCTTCCTCTTCATGCCCCGAGTACAGAATCAGTTCTCCCGCGTATTCAGTCTGACTTGTCCCGACTGTGTCCACCTAGTTTCACATAGCCCTAGTACCGCGATGTTGTAAGCCCGTCGTTCCCACGCTGTTTGGGCTGCTTTGTTTGCTTCGTACGTGGTTCTCATGTTCCGAGTTTTGAGATTTT
The DNA here is from genome assembly GCA_025642075.2 of Ridgeia piscesae. Taxonomy (NCBI): domain Eukaryota; kingdom Metazoa; phylum Annelida; class Polychaeta; order Sabellida; family Siboglinidae; genus Ridgeia; species Ridgeia piscesae. Next base: position 36,835 of record JAODUO010001289.1, read on the forward strand.
CTTGGAAGACAAAAAGGGTATCGGCGATTATCTTCCTTACGCTTTCACGGTACAACGCCATACTCTCCACAAGAGGCTCTCTCTCTCCTCTCCTCTTCTCTCTCTCTCTCTCTCTCTCTCTCTCTCTCACTCTCTCTCTCTCTCTCCTAGAGTTCCTTTGGTCGATGTTTTCGAAACAATCTGTTTGTTTGGGTTTGTTTTATAGGAAAAGGTAGTTAGCCCTTTATCAAACCATCCTATTGTCTCAGCCGGGCTTGGAACCGGCCATGGCAGAGTTGCTATAATTATAAATGATATGACACGGGAGTGTTAAACATAAGCGTACAGTGTACTAATATGAAAAAGACATAATACACTAATGCAAAGCGTATACACATGGCACTTGCTGTTGGAAAACGTATGTACAGTAGTGTAAAATAAAATAAGGTACTTACTTATGTAAAATATAATTATGTACATGGCAGATTAGTGCTTATCAACGTTGCTGGCATTTAGCAAAACTTGTTACAGCAGCCAGCTATATGGTGATTAATTAATCTGCTGTAGTGTCATGGCACATTACTTTTTTTATTCCCCTTTGTTCTTCGATTTACAGCTGAAATCATGGACACTACATCGCCTGCATGCATGGTGCCAATAATCAAACAAACAATAAAAATATATATATATATATATATATATATATATATATATATATATATATATATATATATATATATATAGTGTGTGTGTGTGTGTGTGTGTGTGTGTGTGTTATATGTATGTATATATGTATATACATTCTTGAAGATGATACAAATAACAAGTTTTTAGCATTATCAACAGCTAACAGAAATCGTATGACAGTGAAACAGGTGACAATTACTAACAGTATAGTAACAACATGTGTCATACTACTGTAAAACAGCAATGTAATATAAACTAGGATTCTTATCTTTGACTCGTGAAATGTAACGGGGAACAACATGTATATCCAGATTTGAAACCAGATCCTCACTTCCGTAGTGCTTGTTGCCTTTCCCCTGATTATTTGCAATAATATGGCTTCATTCTTGTGGATTCACACTTTACCACGTACAGTACTTCAAAGCCAACATGTCACTAGCACTGCCAAGTGTAACTATGCACAGCATGCTTATTGCTGGACACGTGGAGTTGAACTGAGCTACTGTGTTCTTGCTGTCTCTAAGCTTGTCTGCCAGGCAGAAAATGATAATCAACTGATAAGGGATGACTTGAATAAGTTGACTGGCTACTAATTAGTATTCTGACAGCAGGCCCAAGGAAGTACCAATATATGAGATCTTGCAGATTCCTAACTTAAATTTTCACAAACTATATGGATATATATATATATATATATATATATATATATATATATATATATATATATATATATATATATATATATATATAACCATATAGTTTGTGAAAATTTTAGTTAGGAGTCTGCAAGATCTCATATTGGTATCCTGCTCCTGTAAAAATGGTTGTTAAATTATATATAGCGTCAGTATAGTGTGTGTATATATATATATATATATATATATATATATATATATATATATATATATATATATATACATATATATATATACATAATTTAAGCAACGCACTTTTACAATTTATTATGATATACACACTAATTTAAATCGGTCAAAATGTATAATTCATAGGAATTTAAACAGGTAAGTATAAGCACATAACACCAAAGCATATACAATAGTGTGAAATATACTAGCATATAATAAATGTTCATATTTCATTAAGCGTACATGCATGTAGATTCCAGTAAATTGCATTACATTATGTGTATATGAGAGATGGCCTCCATCTAAGCGGAAAGGGCGCAGCAGTGTCCTCCGAGAACCTGCTTCGATCGATGGACAATGGAACAAGTTGCAACTTTTTAAACTAGTTTCGCAGGGGGGATACACAGAGAAGCCAAATATTAGAGGCATAGATAAAGATAGCAAAAAGAAATCAGCAAAGAACAGCCTGGAAAGCCCTACGGAATTTGGTTATAAATGTGTTTGCTTAAATGCAAGGAGCATAGTAAACAAACGAAATTAACTAAACATTATGGTAGAGGATATTGACCCTCACATAATAGGTATAACTGAATCTTGGGCCACCCCCGATATACCAGAACCCGAATTAGGAATGACAGGATATGTAATGTTTAGGAACTATAGATTAGGAAGAAGGGGAGGCGCAGTTATTTTATATATTAAAGAATCCATCCAGGCTTATGAAATAAAATTAGAAAAAGAAGCAGAATGTGAAGAAGCTGTGTGGTGTTACAAGAAACTCAACATTAACTGTTGGGTTAGTGTATCGGAGTCCAAACGTAAGCATAGAAGAGAATAAAAAATATATAACGCTATCAAAGAAGTGAGTAAACGGGACTGTATTATTATGGGGAATTTTAACCATGGGCATATACAGTGGACATCTCTACAGAGTACCGGGAGAGAGGATCAAGAGTTTTAAAATTTAGTACAAGATAGTTTCCTTTCTCAACATGTGTTAGAAGCAACCAGGGGCGAGAACGTGTTAGACATAGTATTGAGCTAACAGAAGCAATTTGTTGATAATGTCAAGATATGTGAGCCACTGGGGTGTAGTGATCACAACCAGATACATTTTATCATCAAAGTAAAGGAAGAACGGAATAGAAAAATAATGTACAGGAAAAATGTTCACAAAGGAAGATATAAGGACATGAGGGAATATTGAGCAAAGATAGACTGGAATAACACACTGAAGAATAAGACAGCAACAGAATGCTGGAATATTTTAAAGAGTGAAATTGACTGCGTCGTTGACAAATTTGTCCCCTTGAAAAAACAGGGGAAACGGTCAAAGAAGAGACACTTATCGAAGGAAGCCATTAGAAAAATCAAGTACAAGCAAATGATGTGGAAGACATATAGACATACTGTAAGTGAAGGAGACTATAGCATTTATAAAGAAGCACTTAATCAAGCTACAGCTGAAATTAGAAATTCAAAGAGAAGCTACGAACAAAAATAGCTTTTAATATAAAACATGACAGCAAGAGTTTGTATGCGTATGTTCGAAGTAAGCAGAAAGTTCAGGATAAGGTCGGTCCTTTAGAAGGTAGTGATGGAAACATAATAACAGAGGGATTCTTAATGGCAGAAAACCTAAATGAGTATTTTAGTTCGGTGTTTACCAGGGAAGATATTAGTATATTACCAGTACTTGAGACTAAGTTCGAAGGGAGAGAGTTTGACTATTTAGGACAACTAATTGTAACCCCAACAATGGTAGCTATGAAAATGAGAGATATGAAGGATAATAAATCACCTGGAGTGGATGGGATTCCTCCCAAATTACTCTTGGAAATTGTAGAACAAATCAGCATACCGCTTGCAACAGTGTTCAATTTGTCATTAGAGGAGGGAATAGTTCCGTTAGAATGGAAAGAAGCAAACATTATACCATTATTTAAAAAAGGTTCGAGAAACAAGTCAGATAACTATAGACCAGTGAGTTTAACATCGGTGATTTGCAAACTATTAGAAAGACTAATTAAAGATCACCTGGTTGATTTTTTTTTAAATAAATTGATAAACCCATCTCAACATTGGTTTTTTGAAAAGCGAGGTCATGCTTAACAAATATGTTATGTTTTTTGGAAGATGTCACAAAGTGGGTAGATGAGGGATCACCAGTAGATATAATCTACTTAGATTTTTAAAAAGCCTTTGACAAAGTGCCACACCAAAGACTACTACTTAAACTAAAGGCCCATGGCATAGGAAATGGTATGATCAACTGGATAGAAAAATGGCTTATTGATAGAAGACAAGTTTTCGGTTGTTTTTGTTTGGTTAGAAAGTAAACGTAGATCTACGTTAAATAAACGAGCAAAATAACGCAAAAGAAAAACGTTCACATGTAAACGTTAAACCAACGTTTCTGCTAACGTTAAATGAACGTTAAATTAACGTTAGCATGCTGTCTGGGTAATGCTGACATGAAGGTATCAGAGCAGTGTGGAATTGCAGCAGCAAAGGGAAACCAAATTCTTGGATTAATTAGGCGAAATATAGCGTACAAAAAAAGAACAAATAATACCGCTGTATAAAACAATAGTTAGGCCTCACTTAGAATATTGTATACAAGCATGGAGGCCATATCGCAAGAAGGATATTGATATGCTAGAAAGAGTACAAAAGGAGAGCAACCAAAATTATACAAAAACTCAGGAATATTAGTTATGAAATGCGTCTAAAAGAATGTGGTTTAACAACACTAGAAACCAGAATATTGAGAGGAGGTCAGATTGAGGTGTTTAAAATATTGAATGGGTATGAAAATATTGACAGAAATATTTGTTTCACAGTCAAGGAAGAGAGAAGGACTAGCGGACATGGAGTTATATACATTAGCAAAGAAGCAGTGTAGACTAGATATTAGACAAATTTCATTTTCACAAAGAACAGTAAACGAATGGAACGACATGGTTAACTATAGGCAATGTTTTGAATTTAAAATGGACAGGCATTTTCAACCGATTACCCACGTCACGGTAGTGCATCAGTGTGCCTACATAACTGCATACTAAAGCACTCCACCATTACAATAATGGTTAGCTATGAATTATACTGCATAGTTTTAATATGATCTGCAGATATATAAAATTTAGCGCACAAAATGCTGTGCGGTGATTGGATCAATCTTGCACTGCGAATAAGGGCAACATTTGCCACTATTCGTAGAGCAGTAACGTCACTGCTCTGCGAATAGCCAGTAGGATAAAATGGGATATGGCCGGTGTGTCAAACTTCTACAAAAATGGTAGTATTTAGGGGTGATCCGTGTGGTATTATTTGTCTGGTGATCACTTATGGAGCTGTTTTGTATGCTGACTACGTGGTAGTTCGACATTTGGTGATACCGTCATTGTCTGACACGTAAGTGACGAAAAGGTTCGGTGACATGCATAGTCAAAACTGAGTGAGTGACACTGACAGTGAATGAGTGCACAGTCAACACGGACTATCTACAGAGGATCACCCTCTACAGACCGTGTAATGTCACTAGCTGTCAGTGATTGAAGTGAATGGGTGAACTCATATAATATTGGGTGTTCTTGTATTCACGGAGCTCGTGTTGTAGCTGGTGTTCTGTTTCATTAGTTTTAACTGATTGGAGCTGAAAGTTTACGATGAAGCTAATTGGAACACATGTAATTATGTAGTATATAAACAATAGTCAATATGGAGTGGTTATTTGATCGGATACGGTCAAATAGCCAGGGGGACTATTCGACCATGTGTCCGGTCAAATAGTGTAGCGTGGCTTGCAGACTATTTGTTCGAACAAACAAAAGCGTTTTGAGAATTTGCGGATTATTCAAACTCGATCGGCAGAAAGTTAGTACAATTTTTAGGCATGATAGTCAGACAGTCGAAGCAGATATCAAAAGAAACATGTACCTGCAAGTCGTAAAATGTCAACACATATATTAAAATTTCCGTTTTTAATGTGATGATTAAAACGGACAATAAAGTTTTGCATCTTGAATCTTTGAAACAGACACGCAAATATATATATATGCTTGCATGCATGGTGAGCAAACCTGACGAACATATGCTTATATAATTTTATAGTATTTTGCATACTAGCATAAACTATAATTACAATTCGTTTTTCTAAGCTAACCCAAAACGTTTTATTTCTGACTGATACATCACGATGTAAGCAAGGTTCTCTTAAAAACATAAATAGATCAGTACAATCCAAATCTCGTAAGCTACGCCTACAAAAAACCATCAAAGTTTTTCAGGTCAGATGAGTTGGAATGGGATGTGAAATTAGGTAGGAAGCATTAAGATCTGAATTAAGAGCATCGATCAAAAGTGCCAATTTAGAAAATACCTCTTTAAAGTTATGTCTAGCGATCTTCCATTTATTCGGTCAAATAGTGTATATACAATAATGGGCTATTTGGTCGTATATATCCGGTGATTCTGGTCAAATAGCATATATGCAATCATGCCATTACCATGGGCTATTTGTTAGTATAACCGATATACAGTCAAATAGCGTATATGCAATCATGGACTATTTGTTAGTATAATTGATATACAGTCAAATAGCATATATGCAATCATGGGCTATTCAACTGTATTCGGTTGTATATTGCACCAAGCTATCCAACCATATCCAGTCAAATAGCCATGGCATTTGCTTTATTTCTTATCAAAAGTAAATAAAATTTGCATAAAATATCATATTATTATTTAATAATCATTAAAAAATGACAGCAAAGCACCATCTTGAAATTGTACTTTGTTGTTAGTCAAGTTGACTACACATAATACATTTAAGAACAATGGTTAACTATGTTGAAGAGTGCGATACTGTAGTACATCCGAATTTGACATACCAGCACTCTGACTTCAAAACTCAGATTGGGTAGGCATGATTGGCATTAAAAAACCTGGCTCTCAACATTGGGGACTGTGTAGCCCTGGTAACTCAGAGATCACATTAGTGTCAGTTCTGTTTCAATTCAGGACGTAAAAGAATCAATGTGGATATAAGTATGTACACTCAAAGAGACCACCCTTGGTGCAGCATAGAATGGGGGCTTTGGCAATAAATGTTCTGAAAATAGGCTGGTTTGTTGAATGAGACCCCTTATTAATATAAGGACAGGTTCATATAAAGGGTATCACAGACACAAATGAACATTTAGATATTTTGTAAAACAGCTCAACTGTGACTGCTTAATCACCATTTAAATAGTAAGTCAATTATAAGACTAGTTACATGTTTTGTAGAATTGTAGTGCACTAGCCTGTACGTGTTTGTTTTTCGGTGTTCTATATATGTTTGTCTCACTTCGTCATTCATGACATGGGGTGTTCTGTGGGTTTGTGTTGTGTCATTCATGTCATGGGGTGTTCTATGGTTTTGTGTTATTTGTTTATCATGTCATGGGGTGTTCTATGGGTTTGTGTTGTGTGTGTATCATGTCATAGGGTGTTCTATGGTTTTGTAAATGTGTTTATCATGTCATGGGGTGTTCTGTGGGTTTGTGTTGTGTGTCTGTCATGTCATGGGGTGTTCTGCATGTGAGTTTATATTTTCCGTATGTTTGTCATTTGTGTTATGGAGGAGCACTACATGTGGAAATTATCTTTCATGTTCCAAATACTACTACAGGGTAGTCTGTGTTTGCTTTCAGACTATGGGGTGTTCTCTACCAGTCTGTGTTTGTCTTTCAGACTATGGGGTGTTCTCTACCTGTCTGTGTTTTCTTTCAGACTATGGGGTGTTCTCTACCAGTCTGTGTTTGTCTTTCAAACTATGGGGTGTTCTCTACCAGTCTGTGTTTGCTTTCAGACTATGGGGTGTTCTCTACCAGTCTGTGTTTGTCTTTCAGACTATGGGGTGTTCTCTACCAGTCTGTGTTTGTCTTTCAGACTATGGGGTGTTCTCTACCAGTCTGTGTTTGTCTTTCAGACTATGGGGTGTTCTCTACCAGTCTGTGTTTGTATTTCCGGTTATGGGGTGTTCTCTACCAGTCTGTGTTTGTCTTTCAGACTATGGGGTGTTCTCTACCAGTCTGTGTTTGTCTTTCAGACTATGGGGTGTTCTCTACCAGTCTGTGTTTGTCTTTCAGACTATGGGGTGTTCTCTACCAGTCTGTGTTTCTCTTTCAGACTATGGGGTGCCCTCCATGTGTTTGTCTTCAACCTGATTGTGTTCCTGCTGGGGATTGCTCATCTTCAGGCTGTGTTCTCAGACCCTGGCATTGTGCCTCTTCCCAACAGTAGCCTTGACTTCTCTGACATCCGGTCCGGGCAGCAGAAGGCCAACAAGGTGGGTGCACTACAGACGCACACCTTTATGTATCTAGTCATTGTATTTGTTGAGCTTCTTTAAGATCAGATAGGGACATTTTCATTTAATTTATTTCGTCTTGGACACAACTTGATTACAATTTGATGACTTGATGTCAGACATGTACATACATGATTTTTATTCTAGTCCAGCAGCAGTAACTAAGAAAGATCAATGATATGTTTAAGTTTGTAAAGTTGTTTGACATTGGAGTTGCTCTCTTGCTTCTAACAAATTGTGATTGATCTGATTTGTTATCATTGAGGATTCAGTCGTATCACTTGTATGTGGCCACTCATTTATATTAAGAGAACATTTGCAGTAAAGTCAAAAAGATTATAATTGTGATTGGTAACTGTGGCTATGCACCACTGCCAACTGTACACATACATCATTCTAGATAAGTCTGGAATACATAACTAATAAATACACATGACAAAGTGTTTTAAACAGGGTTGATGTCTGTCATCTCATTTTGTGACAAATCGTTATTGTGTAAATGAACCTGTCATAACGACATGACACTGTAAATACACACTCAGTTGAGAACTGTGTCATTGGAGTTTGGGAATATCTCAAAATCAGACACACACGCATGCACACACACACCCATGCACACACACACCCACACATACACCCACACACTCACACACACACCCACACACTCACCACACACACACACACATGCACGCACGCACGCACACACACACACACACATACACACACACACACACACATAGTGACCCGGTCATGTGTCTGTACCAGGAGAGTGGGTGGACTGTGTGCGTCAAGTGTGAGACGTACCGACCGCCCCGTGCACATCACTGCCGCATCTGTCAACGCTGCATCCGACGCATGGACCACCACTGTCCATGGTAAGTGTCTAACTGTCTACAGTAAGTGGATTGTGACTTGCTCTCCATCCCTGTGGTTCCAAGTAGGTCCGCTCTACACACGGTCCGCAGGCATGGTCTTGTTTGTGGTACCAAGTAGATCCCCTGTAGAGAGGGTCCACGTGGCAGGGTCTATGGTCCCATGTAGGTCTCCTGTAAAGAGGATCCTCATGGCAGGGTCTGTGGTCCCACATAGGTCCCCTATAAAGATGGTCCCATTGCAGGGTCTGTGGTTCCATGTAGGACCTGTAGAAAGGGTCCATGTGACAGGGTCTGTGGTCCCATGTAAGGTCCCCTGTAGAAAGGGTCCACATGGCAGGGTCTGTGGTCCCATGTAGGTCCCCTGAAGAGAGAGGTGTTGTTTCAGTGAACACTGTGGTCTGTTTACTCTGTTTGCAGGATCAACAACTGTGTGGGGGAGTTCAACCAGAAATATTTTATCCAGTTTCTCTTCTATGTAGGTAAGTTGGTCATCATTTAATGATTTATTTATGACACATCACAAGGTATTGCTTGTGTTATCTGACTCTCTTGGAATGTCAGTATAAAATATACAAATTAATAGATGTGTCAAATTCCAGTTGTGAATCAGATCAGTAATTACTTGCAAAAACCTGTCACATTGGACATCGGATGTAGATGGCCTATGTCCCAGCTGACGTAACACAATGAGACTGCATGACGTCACATGTTGTATGAAACACAATGAGACTGCATGACATCACATGTTGTATGTAACACAATGAGACTGCATGACGTCACACGTTGTATGAAACACAATGAGACTGCATGACGTCACATGTTGTATGAAACACAATGAGACTGCATGACGTCACATGTTGTATGTAACACAATGAGACTGCATGACGTCACACGTTGTATGAAACACAATGAGACTGCATGACGTCACATGTTGTATGTAACACAATGAGACTGCATGACGTCACATGTTGTATGAAACACAATGAGACTGCATGACGTCACATGTTGTATGTAACACAATGAGACTGCATGACGTCACATGTGTATGTAACACAATGAGACTGCATGACGTCACATGTTGTATGTAACACAATGAGACTGCATGACGTCACATGTTGTATGAAACACAATGAGACTGCATGACGTCACATGTTGTATGTAACACAATGAGACTGCATGACGTCACATGTTGTATGAAACACAATGAGACTGCATGACGTCACATGTTGTATGTAACACAATGAGACTGCATGACGTCACATGTTGTATGAAACACAATGAGACTGCATGACGTCACATGTTGTATGTAACACAATGAGACTGCATGACGTCACATGTTGTATGAAACACAATGAGACTGCATGACGTCACACGTTGTATGAAACACAATGAGACTGCATGACGTCACATGTTGTATGTAACACAATGAGACTGCATGACGTCACATGTTGTATGAAACACAATGAGACTGCATGACGTCACATGTTGTATGTAACACAATGAGACTGCATGACGTCACATGTTGTATGTAACACAATGAGACTGCATGACGTCACATGTTGTATGTAACACAATGAGACTGCATGACGTCACATGTTGTATGTAACACAATGAGACTGCATGACGTCACATGTTGTATGTAACACAATGAGACTGCATGACGTCACATGTTGTATGTAACACAATGAGACTGCATGACGTCACATGTTGTATGTAACACAATGAGACTGCATGACGTCACATGTTGTATGTAACACAATGAGACTGCATGACGTCACATGTTGTATGTAACACAATGAGACTGCATGACGTCACATGTTGTATGTAACACAATGAGACTGCATGACGTCACATGTTGTATGTAACACAATGAGACTGCATGACGTCACATGTTGTATGTAACACAATGAGACTGCATGACGTCACATGTTGTATGTAACACAATGAGACTGCATGACGTCACATGTTGTATGAAACACAATGAGACTGCATGACGTCACATGTTGTATGTAACACAATGAGACTGCATGACGTCACATGTTGTATGTAACACAATGAGACTGCATGATGTCACATGCTGTATGTAACACAATGAGACTGCATGACGTCACATGTTGTATGTAACACAATGAGACTGCATGACGTCACATGTTGTATGTAACACAATGAGACTGCATGACGTCACATGTTGTATGTAACACAATGAGACTGCATGACGTCACATGTTGTATGTAACACAATGAGACTGCATGACGTCACATGTTGTATGTAACACAATGAGACTGCATGACGTCACATGTTGTATGTAACACAATGAGACTGCATGACGTCACATGTTGTATGTAACACAATGAGACTGCATGACGTCACATGTTGTATGTAACACAATGAGACTGCATGACGTCACATGTTGTATGTAACACAATGAGACTGCATGACGTCACATGTTGTATGTAACACAATGAGACTGCATGACGTCACATGTTGTATGTAACACAATGAGACTGCATGACGTCACATGTTGTATGTAACACAATGAGACTGCATGACGTCACATGTTGTATGTAACACAATGAGACTGCATGACGTCACATGTTGTATGTAACACAATGAGACTGCATGACGTCACATGTTGTATGTAACACAGTGAGACTGCATGACGTCACATGTTGTATGTAACACAATGAGACTGCATGACGTCACATGTTGTATGTAACACAATGAGACTGCATGACGTCACATGTTGTATGTAACACAATGAGACTGCATGACGTCACATGTTGTATGTAACACAATGAGACTGCATGACGTCACATGTTGTATGTAACACAGTGAGACTGCATGACGTCACATGTTGTATGTAACACAATGAGACTGCATGACGTCACATGTTGTATGTAACACAATGAGACTGCATGACGTCACATGTTGTATGAAACACAATGAGACTGCATGACGTCACATGTTGTATGTAACACAATGAGACTGCATGATGTCACATGTTGTATGTAACACAATGAGACTGCATGACGTCACATGTTGTATGTAACACAATGAGACTGCATGACGTCACATGTTGTATGTAACACAATGAGACTGCATGACGTCACATGTTGTATGTAACACAATGAGACTGCATGACGTCACATGTTGTATGTAACACAATGAGACTGCATGACGTCACATGTTGTATGTAACACAATGAGACTGCATGACGTCACATGTTGTATGTAACACAATGAGACTGCATGACGTCACATGTTGTATGTAACACAATGAGACTGCATGACGTCACATGTTGTATGTAACACAATGAGACTGCATGACGTCACATGTTGTATGTAACACAATGAGACTGCATGACGTCACATGTTGTATGTAACACAATGAGCTGGTGAGGCCACCGCGTGTTGTACCAAAGAACTTTATGAAAGTCACTTTTATGTAACACAATCAATGCATATGTCACATGTTTATTATGTAACACAAGTGAGGAAATGTGTGCTACTGTGATGTCACTGACACTGCATTTCCCCACTGGGGGGTTTAACACAGTGTCTACTCCATGGTCCTGGGGGTTGGTCGTGGGGAACCCCAAAAGGAAAACTGCAGAAACCCCATCAAATGGTGTATGTCACGTGTTGACTGGCCCCGTGCACCCTGGGGAGCATGTCACAATGGGCTTTCATGGTGTTAGACATGTTGTAGATAACACAAATTTTAGGGCTTTCATGATTGTCAGGGGCATGGGTTTTTTATGGGGACATGGGTTTAGACTGCATGGTGGCATGGGGTTTTGGTGTAAGTACAGGGGGGAGGGTGGGATGGGGTCGGGGTACATGGGTTTTATGTAACACAAAGAGTGTGGTGAGGTGGAATGGGGTTTTGGTGTAATGACAAAGAGGTGGTGAGGGGGGGACCGCGTTTTTGTAGGGGATGGGTAGTTTATGAATGTGCTTATCTTTTAAGTGAAAAGATATCACATTATCAATAAGCATATATACATGTATACACATTCATGTACTCACAGCACCTCCTAGTGGGAACTGTGTGCTACTGTGATGTCACTGACAGCTGTCATTGCCCCACTGGGGGTGTTTCAGGAGTCATCAGTGTCTACTCCATGGGCCTGGTGGTGGCTGCGTGGGTCATTGACCCCAAAGGCAAGACTGGAGAACCTCATCAAACTAGAGTGTACGTGTCACGTGTTGTCTCGGCCCCAGTGCACCATGGGTAGCATGTCACACTGACTTGTTGGTGTTGGGAGACATGTCAGTGTAGATCAACACAAGCATGTGTGTGGGATTGCAGTCAGATTGTCAGGGTGGCATGGGTTTTGGTATAGGGTGGCATGGGTTGTGTTGTATGGTGGCATGGGTTGTGGTGTACAGTAGCATGGGTTGTGGTGTAGGGTGGCATGGGTTCTGGTGTAGGGTGGCATCGGTTGTGGTTCAGGGTGGCATGGGTTGTGGTGTAGGGTGGAATGGGTTGTGGTGTAGAGTGACATGGGTTGTGGTGTAGGGTGGCATGGGTTGTGGTGTAGGGTGGCATGGGTTGTGGTTCAGGGTGGCATGGGTTGTGGTGTAGGGTGACATGGGTTGTGGTGCAGGGTGGCATAGGTTGTTAAGACAAGACAAAGACAACACAGATGTACACTTGTACTAATGCGACTCATCATTAGACTAATACAACCACTGCAGCACACGTGTCAACACACACACACACTATACAGTCAGCACATGTGTCAACACACACTACACAGTCGGTACACGTGTCAACACACACTACACAGTCGGTACACGTGTCCACACACATTACACAGTCAGTACACGTGTCAACACACACTACACAGTCAGTACACGTGTCAACACACACTACACAGTCAGTACACGTGTCAACACACACTACACAGTCAGTACACATGTCAACACACACTACACAGTCAGTACACGTGTCAACACACACTACACAGTCAGTACACGTGTCAACACACACTACACAGTCAGTACACGTGTCAACACACACTACACAGTCAGTACACGTGTCAACACACACTACACAGTCAGTACACGTGTCAGTACTGCACCTACTGGCTCCTGTCTCACAGTCACCGCTGTGATCCTCTGATGATCCTCATGTCATGTAAATGTAAACTGCTCGTGATAATTCAGCAAACTTTCCTTTGCAGTTTACATTCTGTGGCGCTGGTGATTGAGTCGATTCTCTTTGGCCTCTTTGTGTTTGCCATTGGCTGTGACCAGGTACGTACTTCCAAATGACCACTTGACCTTGTGCATGTGACAGGGTGAGGTGACAGGGTGGGGTGGCAGTGAGTGACAGGGTGAGGTGGCAGGGTGAGGTGGCAGGGTGAGGTGGCAGGGTGGGGTGGCAGGGTGGGTGGCAGGGTGAGGTGGCAGGGTGAGGTGACAAGATGAGGTGGCAGGGTGAGGTGACAGGGTGAGGTGGCAGGGTGAGGTGACAGGGTGAGGTGACAGGGTGAGGTGAGCAGGGTGAGGTGGCAGGGTGAGGTGGCAGGGTGAGGTGGCAGGGTGAGGTGACAGGGTGAGGTGACAGGGTGAGGTGACAGGGTGAGGTGGCAGGGTGAGGTGGCAGGGTGAGGTGGCAGGGTGAGGTGGCAGGGTGAGGTGGCAGGGTGAGGTGACCAGGGTGAGGTGGCAGGGTGAGGTGACAGGGTGAGGTGGCAGGGTGAGGTGCAGGGTGAGGTGGCAGGGTGAGGCTGACAGGCTGAGGTGGCAGGGTGAGGTGACAGGGTGAGGTGGCAGGGTGGAGTGGCAGGGTGAGGTGTGCAGGCTGAGGTGGCAGGGTGAGGTGGCAGGGTGAGGTGCAGGGTGGAGTGGCAGGGTGAGGTTGTGGGCTGAGGTGGCAGGGTGAGCTGACAGGCTGAGGTGGCAGGGTGAGGTGACAGGGTGAGGTGGCAGGGTGGGGTGGCAGGGTGAGGTGTGGGGGGCAGGGTAAACAGGGTGAGTGCAGGGTGGGTGCAGGGTGGGTGGAGGTGTGGCAGGGTGAGGTGGCAGGGTGGTAGGGTGGAGTGGCAGGGTGAGGTGGTAGGCTGAGGTGGCAGAGTGAGGTGGCAGGGTGAGGTGGCAGGGTGAGGTGGCAGGGTGGAGTGGCATGGTGAGGTGGCAGGGTGAGGTGACAGGGTGAGGTGGCAGGGTGGGGTGGCAGGGGGGGGAGGTGGGTGTAGGGTGAGGTGACAGGGTGAGGTGGCAGGGTGAGGTGGCAGGGTGAGGTGGCAGGGTGAGGTGACAGGGTGAGGTGACAGGGTGAGGTGACAGGGTGAGGTGGCAGGGTGGGGTGGCAGGGTGAGGTTGTAGGGTGAGGTGACAGGGTGAGGTGACAGGGTGGGGTGGCAGGGTGAGGAAATAAATAACTACAAATTAGCATGTAAACATGTTTATAATTGTAGCACTACTTGTAAATACTCAGCAGCAACACAGGAAATATTATGAGGTGGCAATTTCAGCATATTTTGGGCGAGGTGGCTTAGAAGAAAATGAGTCGGCCCACCCCTCTCAGCATATAGCAGAGGAAACACTGTATTTATTTCTGAGAGGTGTAGCAGTTAACTCCACATTAAAACAGGTTTCTACAGTGTTTAAGTAGTTCACTATGACATTGTTTGCCTCATGTTGCCAACTTGGTGTGTAGTTTTCATAAAATGTATTTAGCATGTAAATCTTTCTTTTACATCCTATCATAAACAGACCTGTAAACTTCATATATCTCACTGGTATAACTTACGAAACCACAGTCAGTAATTATAAGGTCATATTATATTTAACAGATGTCATTAATTACACATTTTAGTAATGGAGACATTATATATAATATATATATATCATATATTATATATATATATATATATATATATATATGTAATATATATATTATATATATAATATATATATATATATATTATATATTATATATATACATATATATATATATATGTATATATATAATTTACATCCTGTACTATATAACACAAGTGTATGATAGAATCAATCAAACAGTGCATCTTTAAGTTATAATAAATTAACAGTTTATGCTGTGTGATGTATTTAATGCAGTTGTTGTGTGGCTGTAGTTGCAGGCAATCTTCCAGGATGAGACGGCTGTGGAACAGGTGAAAAGACAGGGACCTTTCAGACCTCGCAAGTCTAAGATGTCACTCATGGCCGAGGTATTTGGACCAGGTGGGTATCTATCCAACATTCGGACACTAAGTAAAGGACATAATATAACATTGCTTAGGTAAACATAAATATGTTGATCCAGAAGAGAAGATGTAAGAAAGACATGTGGCAACTTCGAGTCATTTCACAAACATGTGGTGTCGCTTTATTCCGTCCTACACAGTTGTTGTATCGAGACTGGCAACTGTACAGTTGAACATCCAACAGGCAATTTTTTAATATTTGCTATATTTCCAGACTTGCGATTGTTGATTTACAAAATATAAAATAACAATATTTTATGGTGTGGCGGGGCTTGGCAGGACCGAGATTAGAAAGCACGCACACACGCACGCACGCACGCACGCATGCACGCATGCATACACACACGCACACACACAAGCCTTCAACGTACTTCTCGCGGTGCTACTACTTGAGAATGGTTTGTTGTTATTGAATCCTCCCTCACTGTTGTGTTTCTTGCAGGTCCCAAGTTCCTGTGGCTGTGTCCGTGTCAATTCCGTCGACGTAGCCTCGACACACCTGACCACTACGCCATATGACACGTCATCGTTGCTCACTTTGTGTGCAGCTCAACAGTACATTCTTGCAGTACTGAATTTGTACACTCGGCTTTTAAGTTATGCAGCATGATTGAGTGTTTTTACGTGCAAAGTCACAGGTGATGTTTGATTGTTGACATGATGACATACGTGACACGAGAATTGTATAATGGATATGTAATGACACGACGACACAGGTGACGATGACTGATATTCAACGACACAGTGACAAGATAACATGACCTGACGAATGACACTTGAAGACTGGGGAAATTGTTGATTTACATACAGACACAATGTTCTTCACCATCCAACATGGTCCGTCTGTCCACCAGTGTGGCCGCATTAGGGTCACAGCTGGAGTGACATGATAAGTTGATTGATTGACATAAAGACTTAATTGATGATTGACAGGCAAACTCAATTGATGATTGACATGCAGACTTTATTGTAGACTGGTGTGATTGATAAAGAGAAGACACTGCTGATGTATGGAGCATGTATTGACACACTCAGCTACTATTTACCAAAGACAAACAGTGCTTCATTTCAGTTACCAAGGTAGTGTTGCCAAAATGTACCAATCATGTTTTTGTTTGAAGGATTTGTGGTGTGTAGTTGTGCAATGAAACAGGAAGCCACGTTTTGATCTGTTGTACAGCTCTTACGTTATTATGCTTAAAACTGCTTCCGCAATTAAGTTCATTCCTTGTGGAATAAATTGGCAAAAATCAGTCCAGTTTAATGTCATCCATGTGTAAATGTATTATAAAGGTTTAGCTAAATCGTTGGAAAAACACCAAAATCTCTTCCATATTATCAGTATACAATATGATGTAATGTCATTCATACATTGCAGGATACCCAGGGTAGTGATCAAAGTCAGTTTTTTATTTTAGTAAATAATCTCTTATTAAACTCATGCAAGATGGGTTTAAATGTCGCCAAATGTGATCCACGAGGCATTGAATTAATTGTTGAAGTAGCTTTTGGCAGTGTGCATACGTGTGTTCATGTTCGATATGAAAACATTGACTTTACAAAGTTTCACTTGTCGTGATTGTTGTGTCATCCACTTGGTAACTTGACTGCTGGTGAGTCGAGATGACGTCTGATGTGACATCTGATGTGACATCTGATGTGACGTCCACATGTCACCTAGTGATTGCGTTGTATTTAATTGTTTTAAATGTGGACGTTATAGCAGTGACATCGAGAAGAGTCATTTATATGTTTGTTTTTTATTAAGTGCACATTTTGTTGGGAGGAAGTGATTCTTCACATTGCCTAGAAGTTGTCATTATTCATTAAGACAATCTACCCTCGGTTGTCGGGAGGTTTCAGGACAATCTACCCTTGGTTGTCATTACTTACTGAAGACAATCTATCTGAGGTTGTCGGTATCCATCAAGACAATCTACCCTCAGTTTCAGTTCTCAAGACACTACAATCAGTTGTCAGTTCTTGTGAGCAGTGTGGCTACAATAACACATACTATACATACTATCTATGTTGCGATGAACTTGCTACATATGTCTCACCTGAGCTAGAATGCATCTAGTTTTACTTAATGTTTACTGTTGTAACCTCTGAGTGTTGTTGCACAACAATATGTAACTATTTAGTGTTGTTGCACAACAATATGTAACTACTTAGTGTTGTTGTACAACAATGATATGTAAATATTGATAGGTAAATTAAAATTTATACAATACTAGCTAAATTACGAATGGCATGCTTTTTATTGCTGTTGTAAGTTGCATGATGTAGGTCTACATTAAATGTGTTTTATTGTCTTGCTATTTGAGATTAACTGACCATAAGGCCTCAGTCATGCCTAAGAACATTTGCGTTTAGATTTCACATGTACAACATCTGCCCGTCTGGTGTACCTCAATCTAGAGTACCACAGTCTAGTGTACCTCAGTCAGGTGTACCTCAATCTGGTGTACCTCAATCTGGTGTACCTCAGTTTAGTGTACCTCAGTCTGGTGTACCTCAATCTGGTGTGCCTCAGTTTAGTATACCTCAGTCTGATGTACCTCAATCTGGTGTACCTCAGTCTAGAGTACCTCAGTCTAGTGTACCTCAGTCTGATGTACCTCAATCTGGTGTACCTCAGTCTGGTGTACCTCAGTCTAGTGTACCTCAGTCTGATGTACCTCAGTTTGATGTACCTCAGTCTGGTGTACCTCAGTCTTGTGTACCTCAGTCTGGTGTACCTCAGTGTGGTGTACCTCAGTCTGATGTACCTCAGTTTGATGTACCTCAGTCTGGTGTACCTCAGTCTTGTGTACCTCAGTCTGTGTACCTCAGTTTGATGTACCTCAGTCTGTGTACCTCAGTCTGGTGTACCTCAGTCTGGTGTACCTCAGTCTGGTGTACCTCAGTCTTGTGTACCTCAGTCTTGTGTACCTCAGTCTTGTGTACCTCAGTCTGGTGTACCTCAGTCTTGTGTACCTCAGTCTGGTGTACCTCAGTGTGGTGTACCTCAGTCTGATGTACCTCAGTTTGATGTACCTCAGTCTGGTGTACCTCAGTCTTGTGTACCTCAGTCTGTGTACCTCAGTTTGATGTACCTCAGTCTGGTGTACCTCAGTCTGGTGTACCTCAGTCTTGTGTACCTCAGTCTGGTGTACCTCAGTCTGGTGTACCTCAGTCTTGTGTACCTCAGTCTTGTGTACCTCAGTCTTGTGTACCTCAGTCTGTGCAAGATGCTACAAAACAATAAAAAAAAAATTTCATTGATGTGTGCTTATAAAGTTGCATAATTTCTGGAATGTGTGGCGTCTTCCTATAGCTGCAGTTTTTTCTTGGCACACTAAGAAATTACAACATATCATTGAATAGAGTACAGGTAGAGTATATGCATAAAACTGCATTAGAAAATGTGAACATTTTTCTCCTAGAATGCCTACATGTGTAAATGTGACTTTTTAAACCCTCGCCTAGATGCCATGAATCACAGTAACTTTTTGCAAAGAGAAAAGGCATTCCAGCCATGCGCGGCACATGGTATGAATGTGGTACTGTTAAATCGTGTCTAATTGATGCAACATGTTGCCCTATCATAACCTCTGCCCCAGAGGTGTGTGGATTCAGTGAACTTGTCTCCATGTTTCCTTGGCCTCCTACACTGAAATGTATGCAATAAATATATCACCAGTACACCTATCTGTGAATGAGATTTCCATAAAACTACAAACATACACAGTATGTAAGCACACACATATATGTACGTGTGTGTGTGTGTGCGTGTGACAGAGTTTACTACATGTATATGTACTATGTTGTACACATATAGCCCTGTATGAAAGAGAAATACAAAACTGATGAACATAGAAAGAGACGACTGAACTTAAGAAGTAGTGTTAGTTAAAATTACTATAATCCATACATCCATTTATGATCGATTATGAGATTGCTTAATCCATTGGTTTTGTTACCCTGGCCACTGACCTTTCTCTTCGAGGATAAGAAGTAAATATTAATATTTATACCGGTATATATATATATTATATAAAATGGTATAATTATAAATTCTTATAGTGACTTCAAAATTATCAACTGTGTGATAATTTTTGGGTGTGTTATGGTATTTTTGTTTTAAATAATATTTTTTTTCTGAGGGGAGACGTAAGACCACATTTGAATTTTCCAAAGGGGTTCATTATATCGTTTCCTTCATTGTCTAAAAAAATTGGAAAAGTTTTATTGAAAATGTCAGCATATTTAACTTCCACAGATAGAAGTGCTCTAGAAAATGCGATCTATTACTATATGGTGTCGCCCCCTGTGGGTTTGCAGTGAAAGCGATGTTACGCCACCATGCGACTTTTGGAGAAACTTGGAGACTACCGTGGAATCGTAAAGTTGAACCCCGAATCAGCCTCTTTTTCGTGCATCTGCAAAACCTTCGAGGTGTGTTGGAAATTAAGAGTAATTTTAAACATTTTCGTAATTAATAATCTTTTATTAAATACAATTCCTTATTGCATACATAATAAAGTGCACCATAATATATTAGTGTAACACGAAATGCGTTAGTTTGAGGTTGTAATGGTTTTAGCGTGACACAAAGACAAAATCCCCGAATATCGCCGATTACAGTCGGCGTGGAACAGATTATTCCAGTTGTGATCCCAGTCAGTAATAAGAAAATCCACGTTGATAGTGAACATATGTTTAAAAGACAGCATTGTGATATTAAAAATTATGTCCCGTGTCATGAATAGATTCAAGGCAACGCAATTTGGCTGTTGTTTTTGTGGATAACTATATTCCTAGGTGCGCGCAGCTTCAGATATTTTATGTTGATAATTATTATGTTATTTACTTCAAACGACTTCGAATTGGGGGTATTGACAGTGGGTTTCCTGGCCAGTCGTGTGGA
Source organism: Ridgeia piscesae (assembly GCA_025642075.2). Classification (NCBI taxonomy): domain Eukaryota; kingdom Metazoa; phylum Annelida; class Polychaeta; order Sabellida; family Siboglinidae; genus Ridgeia; species Ridgeia piscesae. Next base: position 57,749 of record JAODUO010001289.1, read on the forward strand.
GTCACCAATACATTTGTAAGACAATGCTCATTTTGTACTTAAACTATTATTTAATTACCAATACTTTATGGTTGAATGTGGTGTCAGTTGTATTAACGTGCATGTTTTAGACTGTAACTGACTGGTGACTGTGCCTGTCGGTCAAACAGACATGCTAGATCACACTTTTGTGGCATTAAGGACCATATACCGGAAGCTACTGGTGTTCTGGTAGTATTTGTCACAGACATTTCCCACATTTTGGCAGTCCTTGGCTAACAAGTTTCCTGTTTTTTTAAATGTTAAAAGTATAATTTCAAATATGTTGTTTCACAACATTGGTCATGTGATATCATTGCTCGAAATTCGTCAGTTATCTGGCCAAGTAAACCAAGTTTGTTTACAATCGTTGGAGAATACTATTTATTGAATATATGGTAGATGTTTTATAAAACGGATAACTAAGCAGTTATTTTCTAGTTGTCCTGGCTGTAAACTAAGTTGTCGCTGATGACAAGTAGTAGTACCTTTCGGAAATCCAGTTGTAAGCTAATGGACTGTTTGTTGGCCAAAAAGTCAGTTTCTAGAGTGGTTGTGATAACAAATATATATGTGGTTAAAACTCACTGTTCATAAACCTGTGTTCAACTATGATCTTTACATTGTCCGGCAATTTTCTGTCCTGTTTATTTTATCAGTCTACTGTGTGTTGCAGATGCCAGGCATTTCAGTGAAAGACGTGGATCAGCATGAGTTTGTGAAAGGCCTGTCTGCCTTTCTGAAGAAGTAAGGGAGTTATAAACATTAAAGATAGTTGGTTTATGTGGTTTTGTAATTCTTGGTGACTCGTGAATGTAGATTTTATGTAGCTGTGTCTTGGTATTTTAGTGAAAATGTTGGGTGTCCGTGCCACATTGTTCGGATCTGTTCACTTGTGTTACATGTGGGTGTGTGGGTGTGTGCAAGAGTGAGTAGTGTTGATGAAAGTGGCAGTAGATTGGTGTGTTGTAGGAATGTCAATATATGGGTGTGTCTAGGACTAAGTGAATAGTGTTAATGTAGGGGTATTGTAGAAATGGCAATAGGTGTTGATGTGTTGTAGAAGTGGCAATAGGTGTATGATTGTTGTGGATGTGTTATATAAATGGCAATAGGTCTGTGTTGTAGGAGTGGCAGTGGGTGTGTGATTGGTGTGGATGTGTTGTAGAAGTGGCAAGATGAAGGTGCCTGACTGGACAGACCTGGTGAAGCTGGGTCGACACAAGGAGATGGCTCCATACGATGATGACTGGTACTACACCAGAGCAGGTTTGTCTCACTCTCGCTCTCTAATGTTTCCCCTTCTATGATGAGCGAGGTGGGCCAGCTCGGTGTTCAAGATATGCCGATTTGCCACCTCGTGGCTATTTCTGGCTATAATCATGTTTATTAACTTGTTTATTCCAATAAGTAAAACCCCAAGTCATCATTGGATTTGGCCATGCTGCAAACGCCACCACCAACGATCCCCGGCTTCTCATTTGGCTGTCGGTGCTAAGCTGTCGCCTGCAGCGTATGTCCTACGCATGGCATTGCCGCCTTCCATTTTTTCTCTGACTAAAATTAATTCACATGTTGCGGTAAATTTAGAACATTTGGCAGCATCGTTTCTCTAGCTATTAAGGCGCCATGGAATTATCCAGGTCACTGTAGGTCACGCGCATAATGGAACTGCCCGATGCTGACATGTCACAACGACGAAAGTCAAATAAGGAGATAGTCGGTCGAATAGAGCACGCATTTGTTTGGATTTCCCATAAATAGAGGTCAAAGGGCGAGTAGGCCGTCTACGCAAGCAGTTAGAGGAGAGAGTGGCAGTTTTGTACCACACAACATGGCGAAACAGTGAAAGTACGGTGGCATTACTAAAGTCTAAACATCGTGTATTTTCGAACACATCCTGCATCTTCAAAATTAAAACGGATTTCACAATCAATAGAGGCTCATTTTGTTATCGCAAAAAAGTAACTTAGAGGTGTGTAATTAGTATAAAAGTGAACTTTTTTGATAGAATACAAGATTTAGAAAACGGCCAAAAAATGTGTGATGTTTTTTAACGTCATTTCAGATGTCGTGTCTATTTTAATGTTCTAAATAATAACATATATTTTATTGTACAATGTACCTGTTTTTATAAGAATAAATGTGAATTCCTGCAAAAAAGATTGGGCCAGTAACTTTTTTGAGGGGCCAGTAACTTATAAAAGCCACTGGCCCCCCGGGCCAGTGAATACAAAACCTTATTGTCGACTCCTGTTTTGTAATGTCAATGTGTGGCTAGCAGCAATAAGAAAAATTGGCCTATGTTAACCCTCTCGTGGTCAGAACGGCCAAATCAACCCAAGTTCCTGTCGTGGCCTGAATACAGAGACACAATTAATCCTAGAGATGTCCAAGAAAAACCCTCTGTAGCATACTGTTCCTAAAAATCATAACTTTGCTAATTTTGGTCATAAAATACGAGTCACTTTAATGCTAATGGATGCTTTATTATGATGAAATTGTATATTTAGAACAAACGAAAATCATGGGGATATTTCTATCTGAAATTTAACTTAAAAATAAACATTTCATCTTGCTGCCAGATGTTGTGATGGAGTGAATTCTGACAAAAAATACACTGATTCAAGCTGGCCGATTGCAGCTGCACTCGTTAGCGTTGCCACCCACATGCCCAGCCGGAGAAATGTGGTGCTGCTAATTTGTTGAATTTTCACATCAAACCCCCCCCAGAGTCAATGAACTAATATAATTGAATTGTTTATGAATACATTTTGTAAAAAAAATCAATGCAGAAACTTGAGACAATCCAAAGGAAAGTTGCGAATTGGATAAATTATTGTCTACCACTCCACCATTTTATCTCCAACTTTGGTTTTGCGGGGTCGATGAGACTACATTTGAAATCACGGTTATGATTGACTGGACCCATGCTACTTATTTTTGGCAGATTGGCCACTCACAGAACTTTCTTTTGATACCGCAATATGGTGGTGTAGTCTTTATGAATGTATGCGTAAATTCATTCATCAGGGCATAGTAAAATCTCCCAAATATGGGCGGCAACATCACATGCTTTGTAAACTATCTCATAGTGAGGGATGAGTTGTGGGTGTACCTCGTGTATTGTGCGGGGGAGGCCGTCAGACATCAACTGTGTGTTGGTCAGCTTGACCTGACATGAACAGAGGTCACTCAGCCCTGCCCTGTCCTTGTTGCAGCATCCATTGCCAGACATCTGTACATCCGCGCCCCGGCAGGAGTAGGGTCCTTCACAAAGATCTACGGGGGTATGTACACAGACTGAGGGCACAGGGCAGCAGGATCATTTGATGTTGTCAACTTCATCTCATTTTCCATACAATACACATTGCTGTCAGTGCCACTCCACACTCGGCCATATTCCAGGTCTGGCTCACGTATTACAATGTTTCAGGGGTAGAACTACTCGCAAGTCCGTAGACTAGTAAAGATAAGGGCAGACTTCTCGGTCTAGTCAAGGTCAATGTGTCATCTGATGTAAGACCACAATAAGGGGTTTGTCTGCAATAACCCAATGCATGATTACCTTATAGAAATAGCATTATGCTGGCTGTCTGAATTTCTGTGAGTGCATATGTTGGTTGGAGTGAGTAGAAATTATGTTTTTGTGCAGCGTGTTAACAGAACTGTCAGATTATGACAGCGAGTGTTTTTCTCCGCATTAATCCTGGTGTCATTTTGATTGATGTCAACACAACAGATCACTGTCTGATTCCAGCAGGAGTGATATCAGATTAGCAGTTCTTATATGTGTATTATATTTTCCAAAGTGCATTATTTCTACTTCCATAATACAGGAACAGTTTTCATAACACCGTAATTTTAGGTCAGTTCCTGGAATGATTATGGAAAATTTGTAATAGTATGCTGCTCTCTACCTGGTAGAGTGGTACCAGCCAGTGAGCATAATTGGCATAATTACACTGAGAAGAAGGTAGCTACGAGCTAGTCAAACCAAATGTAGCTTGGGCATAATATGGCAGTGCTCGATGGTATCCAAAGTTGAAAAAATATACCATAGCAAATCAAATCGTGGTCACATATCCTTTAAATGGCATTGTTGTGTTGTGGCAATGGTTCAAGCATTTCTTACCTCAAAATGCATATTTTCTTTCATACCGAATGCATCGTTTGGGCAATGTATCCACGTTACTTTATAAGCCCTTACACATACTATCAGTGCTAACAACTTACCAGCAGGAATAACACTCGTACTGACAGAAACACTACGTGTTATAACAAGGAAACAGTGAGCGTGTTCATTACAGCAAGTGCTGCGTACGTTGTTGTCAGGTCGCAAGAGGAACGGCACGTGTCCCAGTCACTTCAGTCGCAGCTCCACCTCCATCGCACGCAAGGTGCTGCAGAGTCTCGAAGGCATCAAGTTTGTTGAGAAGGACCCGAGCGGGTGAGAACATAAGACTTTACTGTCAATACTACCAGCACTGAGTTATACCTGTCCCTGTAAGGTCACAGACACACAGTGTTTTCCCTGGGTAATATGATGACAGGGTGGTGGGTGAGCCTACCAAGCGCTTGAAGGCGTGATGCTTGGGGTTAGGATGCATTAAATTACTGTCAAAAAGGCACGTTATGAAGTGTTTTAACCTACTGCCTGGTGGACAATGCGGAAAGAAATTACAAGTTAGCACATAAATGTGTTTGTAGCATTACTTGTAAATAGTTAACATAAACACAGCCTACATGAGATAGTTGACGTGGCATATTTTGGCAAGGTGGCCCACCTTGTTCGTCATGTAGCACGGTGGTGACAGTGTAAACAAAGCAGCAAGCAACAAACTATGTCTTCCTTTATTTGCAATGTTACTACTCAGTCACAAGCAGCTGTCGCTAGTACCCAAGTTACAGTGATACACTAACTATACGTCTGTTACACACATCACTTCCACGAGACAGGACAAGACAACACTGATAGGTGTAATGTAGCAGGGCTCATTACAATGTCTTCTATCTAGACCATATAACCAGCTTGGCTCGTTTTAGCATCATGATGGTTTCTTCAGACAGCTAAGAAGTTGGTGTTCTGCTGTTGATGTGTGTAATGTGTTGCAGTGGCTGTTGATGTGTGTAATGTGTTGCAGTGGCTGTTGATGTGTGTAATGTGTTGCAGTGGCTGTTGATGTGTGTAATGTGTTGCAGTGGCTGTTGATGTGTGTAATGTGTTGCAGTGGCTGTTGATGTGTGTAATGTGTTGCAGTGGCTGTTGATGTGTGTAATGTGTTGCAGTGGCTGTTGATGTGTGTAATGTGTTGCAGTGGCTGTTGATGTGTGTAATGTGTTGCAGTGGCTGTTGATGTGTGTAATGTGTTGCAGTGGCTGTTGATGTGTGTAATGTGTTGCAGTGGCTGTTGATGTGTGTAATGTGTTGCAGTGGCTGTTGATGTGTGTAATGTGTTGCAGTGGCTGTTGATGTGTGTAATGTGTTGCAGTGGCTGTTGATGTGTGTAATGTGTTGCAGTGGCTGTTGATGTGTGTAATGTGTTGCAGTGGCTGTTGATGTGTGTAATGTGTTGCAGTGGCTGTTGATGTGTGTAATGTGTTGCAGTGGCCGTCGTATGACGCGGGAAGGTCGTCGTGACCTGGACAGAATTGCGTCCCAGATCCACGCAAAGGCAAAGAAGGCTGCTGCGGCCGCGGCCCTCCATGTCGAGTAGCCCCTCATTTCATCTGTTACTTGCAACTGTACAGACAGTACAATAAACTACTCTGTCATGTGGACAGTGTCTCGTCGTGTGTGGTCATCACAGCCGTGTTCATTCACAGTAGGGGTTGACCCTAGTACTGTAGGGGTGGTCTCAAGCCAAACCTAAACGCATGTCATCAGACCCATGTGAATTTTCCCCAGTCGTCATAACGATATACATACATTAATGCGTATCTATGAATGATCTATCTGGAAAGTTGTTTGTGGCATGTGTTCATGTGCTTACATGAACGTAACCCAGCATGCTGGTAATAATGCCATTCTGTGTCACTTTCCTATGGCACAGATTGTAAGAAGTCAGTTGTCTACATGGTTATTTGGGGATTGTTTACCCACAGATTTCACGACAACTTGTAGATCACAATCCACAGTCTAGTTCATTTTACTGCAGAACGATCAGCTTGGTTGTATTTTTGCCCTGTAAGCACGCTTCTCGATACTGCCTTGGTGTCGATGCTGCACCTTGTGAGTGCACCAGTACTGTAGAGGACCACAGTGGTCGTAGAAATGTTTAGCTCATCATTTCGAGCACAAGAGCGTTCATTTTGACACTACCATCTAGTGACATGCTGAGGAAGCATTCGGCTGCCTTTGCACTGACCGTGCGTAGAGTTGGTAGGCGCAGCAGCATGCGTGCATGTCGCTTTGGTTCGTTGGGGTATGCCTTCGACGTATACTTGTGGAGGCAGTCGAGGATCTTACACTGCAGGTTGGTGATGGCAAGTTTGTCCTGGACCCCTATGGCATCTATAAACACAACATTAGACTGGAACAAGTTTGTCCTGGACCCCTATGGCATCTATAAACACAACATTAGACTGGAACAAGTTTGTCCTGGACCCCTATGGCATCTATAAACACAACATTAGACTGGAACAAGTTTGCCCTGGACCCCTATGGCATCTATAAACACAACATTAGACTGGAACAAGTTTGTCCTGGACCCCTATGGCATCTACAAACACAACATTAGACTGGAACAAGTTTGTCTTTGGGCCCCTATGGCATCTACAAACACAACATTAGACTGGAACAAGTTTGTCCTTGGGGCCCCTATGGCATCTACAAACACAACATTAGACTGGAACAAGTTTGTCTTTGGGCCCCTATGGCATCTACAAACACAACATTAGACTGGAACAAGTTTGTCCTTGGGGCCCCTATGGCATCTACAAACACAACATTAGACTGGAACAAGTTTGTCCTGGACCCCTATGGCATCTACAAACAACATTAGACTTACAAATTTGTCCTGGATCACTATGGCATTTACAAACACAATGTTAGACTGGAAAAAGTTTGTCCTGGACCCCTATGGCATCTACAAACAACGTTAGACATACAAATTTGTCCTGGATCACTATGACATTTACGAACACAACGTTAGACTATAACAAGTTTGCCTTGGACCCATATAGCATCTATAAACACAACGTTAGATTGGAACAAGTTTGTCTTGGACCGCTATGGCGTCTACAAACAGAATGTTGTATATGAAAAATTTCGTGGACTCAAATTGGTATTAAAAAGACTCCCATATTTGATGCGTTAGAACTGAATGTGTAACTTTCAGCATAATACAAAATAAAACATGTCATTGATTTCTATGAATTATGCTACCAAATACAGCTACATCACAAAACATTCAGTTTTGCCTTGGATCTGGCTGTCATCAAAACCATTATAAACCGTTATAAATTTATCACTAATCTTGATGCACACGACAAAGTTTCTATTCATTTGATATTGCGACGTTTTCACGGGAACTGTATTAAATTTGGCGTCGCTGTATTCCTATTAAAATCCACTTCTGCCATTTTCCAACCCGTTTCTCTGAGGAACTCACCTGGGTAGGTGAGGACGATTGCGTTGAGGATGCTGAACTCTGTCGTATCCATGGAGATCTCCTTGAGGCGCTTCACAAAGGCGAGGTTACAGTTGAAGAGCTCCTTCACCCACTCACTCTCGCTCGTCTTACCTCGCCCCACCACCACGCCATCCGCATAGTGGATGCTGTCGGTGCAATCCAGCGACCTGGCAACAAACAACACCCTCAGTCACCTGGCAACACAAACAACACCCTCAGTCACCTGGCAACACAAACAACACCCTCAGTCACCTGGCAACACCCTCAGTCACCTGGCAACACAAACAACACCCTCAGTCACCTGGCAACACAAACAACACCCTCAGTCACCTGGCAACACAAACAACACCCTCAGTCACCTGGCAACACAAACAACAGCCTCAGTCACCTGGCAACACAAACAACAGCCTCAGTCACCTGGCAACACAAACAACACCCCCAGTCACCTGGCAACACAAACAACAGCCTCAGTCACCTGGCAACACCCCCAGTCACCTGGCAACACAAACAACACCCTCAGTCACCTGGCAACACAAACGACACCCTCAGTGAACTGTCAACACAAACAATGCCCTCAGTGACTGACCTGTGGCTAGTCCTGTACTGACCTGTAGGCGAGGCGGAAGACGTTGAGTTCCATGAAGGACGCCTTCAGCAGTGACATCTGGTCCTCTATGAGCAGGTCAGAGAAACCTGCGGCAGGAACATCCAGTGAACAACTGTCCTCAGGTACACGCACATACACGCACGTGCACACACACATCACACACTTTGGTGTATGTGTTCTGAAGGTTCATTTGACTCGGTCCCATTCAGTCACTTCCTTGTGTCACTATCAAACTCTAACATATTTAACCAGACAGACGTTGCCTTGGGTGGCAGACGTCAGCTGGGGTGGGATGGAGATGTAATGGTGAACTGACAGGAAGCGTTTGCTGCCAGGAGATTATAATCAGCTCCACGAAGTGCTGCAAATGGCTGTGCAGAAAGTAAATGGCTCAAGAGAACAGGTTTAAGATTATTATCCTATAATGGTGACAATGACGGCAGAACAACGAGAGACGTCACCTGGCACTTTGCGGGCCCACTCTATGATGAGGCGCAGCTCCATGTACCCGTACTGCATCAGCTCATTGACGCCCAACGTGGTGGCCTCCTGCAGCACGTCACCTACAACACACTCAGGCTGACGCACACGCAACTACACAGGACATGTATGATCTACACAGGTCCTGTGCAGGACCTGTGTGTAGGTCCTGGGAGGAGAGGCACAGGGCTGTAGGGTGGGAGTGGAGAGTGAATGATCTATAGAACAGAGTGGAGAGTGAATTATCTATAGAAGGGAGTGGAGAGTGAATGATCTATAGAAGGGAGTGGAGAGTGAATGGTGTATAGAAGAGAGAGGAGAGTGAATGATCTATAGAAGAGAATGGAGAGTGAAGGATCTATAGAAGAGAGAGGAGAGTGAATGATCTATAGAAGAGAGTGGAGAGTGAAGGATCTATAGAAGAGAGTGACGGGTCTATAGAAGGGAGTGGATAGTGAAGGGTCTATAGAAGGGAGTGGAGAGTGAAGGATCTATAGAAGAGAGAGGAGAGTGAATGATCTATAGAAGAGAGTGGAGAGTGAAGGGTCTATAGAAGAGAGTGGAGAGTGAAGGATCTATAGAAGAGAGTGGAGAGTGAAGGATCTATAGAAGAGAGTGGAGAGTGAAGGGTCTATAGAAGGGAGTGGAGAGTGAAGGGTCTATAGAAGGGAGTGGAGAGTGAAGGATCTATAGAAGAGAGAGGAGAGTGAATGATCTATAGAAGAGAGTGGAGAGTGAAGGGTCTATAGAAGAGAGTGGAGAATGAAGGATCTATAGAAGAGAGTGGAGAGTGAAGGATCTATAGAAGGGTGTGGAGAGTGAAGGATCTATAGAAGATAGTAGAAATTGAATGATCTGTAGACGGAGTGGAGAGTGATTGATCTGTAGAAGGAGTGGACAGTGAAGGATCTGTAGATGGAGTGGAGAGTGAAGGATCTATAGAAGAGAGTGGAGATTGAATGATCTGCAGATTGAGTGGAGGGTGAATGATCTGTAGATTGAGTGGAGAGTGAATGATCTATATAGCGGAGTAGAGAGTGAAGAATCTGTAGAGGGATTGGAGAGTGAATGATCTGTAGATGGAGTGGAGAGTTAAGGATCTATAGAAGGAGTGGAGAGTGAAGGATCTATAGAGGGAGTGGAGAGTGAATGATCTGTAGAGGAAGTGGAGAGTGAATGATCTGTAGAGGGAGTAGAGAGTGAAGAATCTGTAGAGGGATTGGAGAGTGAATGATCTGTAGATGGAGTGGAGAGTTAAGGATCTATAGAAGGAGTGGAGAGTGAAGGATCTATAGAGGGAGTGGAGAGTGAATGATCTGTAGAGGAAGTGGAGAGTGAATGATCTGTAGATGGAGTGGAGAGTAAAGCATATGTAGATGGAGTGGAGAGTTAAGGATCTATAGAAGGGAGTAGAGAGTGAAGGATCTATAGGAGTGGAGAGTGAATGATCTGTAGAGGGAGTGGCGAGTGAATGATCTGTAGAGGGAGTGGAGAGTGAATGATCTGTAGAGGGAGTGGAGAGTGAATGATCTGTAGAGGGAGTGGAGAGTGAATGATCTGTAGAGGGAGTGGAGAGTGAAGGATTTATAGGAGTGGAGAGTGAATGATCTGTAGAGGGAATGGAGAGTGAATGATCTGTAGAGGGAGTAGAGAGTGAATGATCTGTAGAGGGAGTGGCGAGTGAATGATCTGTAGAGGGAGTGGAGAGTGAATGATCTGTAGAGGGAGTGGAGAGTGAATGATCTGTAGAGGGAGTGGAGAGTAAAGGATCTGTAGAGGGGAGTAGAGGGAAAGATAGAGGGTGGAGAGGGAAAGGTAGGGGAAATGGAGAGTGAAAGGGTAGGGAGTGGACAGTAAGAGGGGCAGCAGAGAGTGAAATGTGAGGGGGTGGAGAGTGAATGAGGGGGAGTGGAGAGTGAAAGGTGTGGGGTGAAGAGTGAAAGGTGTGATGGTGGAGAGTGAACGAGGAGTAGTGAGTGAAAGGTGAGGGGTGGAGAGTGAATGACGGGGAGTGGAGAGTGAAAGGTGGGGGGTGGAGAGTGAACGAGGAGTGGAGAGTGAAAGGTGTGGGGGTGGAGAGTGAACGAGGAATGGAGAGTGAAAGGTGTGGGGTGGAGAGTGAATGAGGGGGAGTGGAGAGTGAAAGGTGTGAGAGTGGAGAGTGAAAGGTGTGAGGGTGGAGAGTGAAAAGTGTGGGGATGGAGAGTGAATGAGGGGGAGTGAAGAGTGAAAGGTGTGGGGGTGGAGAGTGAAAGGTGTGGGGGTGGAGAGTGAAAGGTGTGAGGGTGGCGAATGAAAGGTGTGGGAGTGGAGAGTGAAAGGTAGGAGGGAAAGGAGAGAAATAGTGGAGTGGAGAGTGCACGAAAGAGGGGAGTGAGGCAATTAGTGTATAAAAGGTCTCTTGTATAAGAAATAAATGGGTATCTACTGAAAACATACAATTTAAGTAGATTTTATCACAAAAAGCGGAACCAAGAAAAAATATCCTTAATAAAAATCTAATGTTGACATGAGACCTGCTGTACTTGACAGTGATTGACAAATCACCTTCAATATTTGGAATGAGATCTGGGCGCGCCTCGACCAGCTTCTGTGTCATGAGGTCGTCACCCTGTCCTGTCACCAAAATCGTGTTGATCTTGACACTGCCGTCTGAAGGCAAGTCGTCAACGCGAGCTCGTTTGTGTCGGTGCTTCCCACCAGGTGTCCGATCTTCCCTAACCGCTGCAATCAGCCAAACAGGTGATTTGTAATTTCACACACGTGTATGAGACAAAAGTAGTTTTGCACTAAACACTTGTGACCAAGTCACGAGACAGAGTCTGCAACTGTTAGTAAATAAACCAATATTCATCTATTTTAACAGGTTAAACTACAACCAGAACTTAAGTTGATGTAAAATAGAATATTTTTGGCATGTGTTCATTTTTTGCATTCTACATTTCATTTCTATTTTTGTTTGACAATTTTTAACACTTTAAAAATACATCTCTAATATGTACTACATGTATATTGCATTTCTTGTACAAGAGATCATGAGTTGTATGAGTATGACGAATATCCTTCTTAGGATAATAAAATGAACTGAATACAGGAAATAAAGCCACAGTGTCACAGGAAACAAAGTCAAACTTTAAACATGTAAAATTCTTTGTATTTAGAATATATAAGTTGATATTCTACACACAGTGAGATGGAAAAATATGAAATATCATACATTATTGTACCTTAGATGAAAATTAACTTGTAAAGCATAGAATAACAAATTAAATACATGGTAGAGTATCTTCATTATGCCTTAATCTTCAAATTGTATTTTACTGAATTACCCAAAAAAATTGCAACATTTTTATTTAGTATAAAATCTCAAAATAAAATATTGTGGTTTATTTATTGTAACATTTTTCTTTTTGCCAAAACTGGGACTTCATTTATGTGACATTTTTGCCCGTAACAGAGGTACATAGGCACGGAGGCGAGTACTTGCCTTCACGCTTCATGCCCATGTCCATGCACTTGTTGAAGCGACAGAACTGACAGCTGTTGCGTGTGAACTTGTTGATGACACAGTGCTGTCCTTCCTTGCACACATACTCCAGGTTCTTCTGTACTGTGCGCTTGAAGAAGCCCTTACAGCCCTCACAGCTGAAGACACTGTAGTGGTAGCCTGAGCCCTTGTCCCCACACACAAGGCAGCTATCGGGCATCGTGCCAGTCATGTCGATCTGTTGGAAATCATCGTCCCCACTGCCCTGCGATGTCTTCATGAGGACAGCCTCCTCCTCACTCCCCACCTCCAACTTGTTGGAGTCGGGCTCACTCACCACCTCTGTGTGCGACACGTCACCTGACATCGGAGCCAGGTCGTCCTGACACCCGACGTGACCCTGCGACATGTCACGGCCGACCGGCGCCAACTCCCCCTGGCTGATGATGTCGACTTGTGACATGTCGTGTGTGACATGCGTCATCTCGGTCTCGTTTGTGTCTGTTTGTGACACGTCACCGTCTATGTCGGTAATGATGGCGGCGGTGTCTGAATGTGACACGTCATGGATGATGTCGGATGGTGCACTGGTGACGTTGATGGTTTCTGCAGCCATTGTGACAGTTGTGTTTGGTGATGTGACGTCATCCATTGTCTCGTGTTTTCGTATCTGCTGGAAGTAAAAAGGTATGTTCTCATAGCATGGTATCCAGATGGCATTACTAACAAAACTAGCCTTGTTTACCTCCTGGTTACTGATAGCCTGTTCAATCAAACACAACCTTGACTTCTTTGGGAAGCATTTTGTGACACTGCAAAGTATGCAGTCACTGCACAATGACTACGTGTAAACAAATATTCACCACACTGTCCACAGCCTGGCACAGGAATGAGTCTGACTTTGTAATTTGTTAGCATCATGGCACTAATTATAAAACAATAACGGCAAATGCAGAATTAGTAACTGTTTCCATACGATAAGGTGCCTACATGTCAGGGGCAGGATACATGTTGTTCTTACACTTAGTGTTTAATTAGCGTCCCAATTATTAATGAGACGGGAGGGTCTATGACCGACGGCGACACCGTCACACTCACAGGACAGGTGTTCGTCCAAGCCACAAGCCTGACAAGGCCCTAGATCTTTCACGATCGATCGATAGCTTACCCGACTGTCGCCCGCGTGGCTAGAAATCCTTTTAATCGAAGGTAATAAAACTGATTTATCAGAAAGCTTACGGGATAATAATATTATGCCTTTGACGAACGATAGGTGGCACTACGTCTACCTATAATACATCGTAAAAAAACATTGGTACACGCGAGTGTCCGAATGGATCGGAGTAGAAGCCGAAAAGCGCCGGAAAGCACCGGAAAGCACCGGATGGCACTATACGGTCGTGGATAGCGCAGACCAAAGGTGAAACCTATAATAATACTGCACTATGCTATGACTAAATTTAAGGGTGCAAGGGACATTTTAAAAAATGTTAACATCGTTATTGCACATAACGGAGCAAGTGCCATCTTGTCGTATAATAAATAACACAGTTTTGCAAAAGGGTGCAATAAGTAACAACGGAATTGTGTTTTACAATGACAAAAGGGAGTAAGTGAATTTCCAGTAGCACGACGTGTTATTCGCCTGTGCATTTCTATGAATCGACAACAAAACACTTTGCAAATGACGCTCCTCAAAATATTACCATACTTGACACATTTCACATTAATACATCAAATCGTTACTCTGTATTATCACAACAACAATCACATCTTCCCGATAATGCCAATTAATTAACACTGAATATACCCATACAAAATACCATTCAAACCATTCAAATACCATTGCATGGTACTTGCATGGTCCTAGGGGGTATTATAGCCAAGGGTATTTGAATGGTATATCTGAATGGTTTTTGAATGATATTTTGGTTTCTTAATTTGTATCGTTTGTATTGAATGGCATTTAAAATTTCCGTTGAGAGTACCACTGAGTCCTACTGAAATATCATTGAATGGTCTAATGGTACTGAATGAGACTGAATGGTATTCAATAGTAATCAGTGGTATATACCATTGTTGGCTGTTTTAAGGGTCCTTTTTGTAATTTTACTAAGCCATCGACATTGAAACAATTCTATGGCAACAACAAGCAGGTGTTATTAAAATCAAGACAGGAAGAACTACAAGTGGATCTGGTAGTTGTATATTTATAAGAACATATTATACACAGACACACACACACACACTCACACTCACACTCACACACACACACACACACACACACACACGCACACGCACACGCACACGCACACGCACACACACACACACACACACACACACACACACACACACACACGCACGTACACACACACACACACACACACACACACACACACACACACACGCACAGACGTAAACAACACACACACACACACACACACACATACACACACGCACAGACGTAAACAACACACACACACACACACACACACACACACACACACACACACACACACACACACACACACACACACACACACACACACACACACACACACACACACACACACACACACACACACACACACACACACACATTCTCTATGGGACTTCATAATACTAAAATTCGACTTTAAAAAGGTTAAACCCATTGTTTTCTATAACTACAATCGTTATAGCAATTATAGCAAGGTGATGTTCGTTACCAAGCGTTTTCGATTAGTCGACACGGCTGCCGCAAATAGTTACTCGTTTTCGTTCGGTTTCGCTCGGTTTTGTTGAATAAATAACTTGTTTATAAATAGCCTAATCGTCAGGGGTCGGTCGGGGCCGAGTTTTCGGGTCTTCGTTATGACGCTAATTTATAACGATTCCACCAGAGCGTTGAATGATCGGAAAGGCTAAGACAACGGTACAAATGGTGATTTGTATGCATTGCAATAACTCTGTTAATTGCTGCAAATCAATAGTTTTTCTCTTGTGCGTAATCTAAATTAACCCCAATTATCGCCCTCTTTCCATTATAGCATCGGCCATCGCTTGGTTGCTTAGCTGTCAATGTCAGTGTCAGCTGAGGCCTTAGGGTCTATCATCTTAATTCATATCTGTATTAATTTAGATACGTCTGTGTCGTTTGGCAAAACACGCTACAGCACAGTTTATGTCCATGACATATAACATTCACAATGATCTAGAGTCTAGACTCAAGTCTCGTACATCATAAGCATAGCCAATACTATGTCTATGGGCTATGAGACGGCCTATGCCTATGGGCAATAGGCGGACTTCGATTGGCCTACTTCGGTTATTCGTGTAACCCTAATGTGGTATCCGGTTTACACTGCACATGCAGTATCACAAGAGTAATCCAACTGAACAACGACAATCATGATCACGGAGATAAACCCCTTATAAATAAATAAAATAATCAGTTGTTCAGTGATGTTCATCTTCTTGGTCTTAAATATTAATTCATAGAATGTGATGACTTTAATCCAATGATTGTGTTGTGTAATGTTTAATTAATGTCTTTCTTAGTAAGGGGCCTACGTTCCCTATTGGCTGTCACTGCTAATGACTTCAGTTATTCAAGTGAATCCTCTCCAAATCACGATTGCCTTGGGTAGCGGCCTTGAAAATTGGCCTTGTTTATCTATGTCAAGAAGGGTCATTTGAGCAGGTGATCTTGGATGTTCGATTACTACTTAAGTTACTCGTGTAGCTCAATCGAAATCTACTTAAACTTAAAGTAGTTACCTTAGATTTACCCTACTGACCCTAATGTCCCACACCTGTGCTTCAACCTGTGGGTGTGCCTGGTTTGCCTACCTGCCAGATGCTGGTAATACTTTAGGCCAGTTAAGTAAAAGATTGCCAAGAACTTACCAGAGTCTGAGACGCAGTGAGATAAGATATTGTGAGAGTTGTTTACTTGCTACATCTAGGCTGTCGTGTGACATAATTCCATTGTCACAGTAGTACTGTTGACATAGTGGGAGCCGTGGTCGCGCAGTAGAGCGCCGGACTGTCAATCGAGGGGACGGTGGTTCAATCCCACCTACCGCCATTTCAAAACTTTGGCCATTTCGTTCACCCCACATTTGCTTGTGTCTTTCAGAAGAGAAACTAAAAGCCAGGTGTCCCTTCTATCTGGTGTCTATGCCAGGGGAAGTAAAAGGTCCCATATGGGGGTAAATGTGTAACCTGTACAGTGTAGTGGACTCACTCATTCTAGAGAAGGACAACTCCTGCGTTCAAATAACACCATTAACCAGTTATCCAATAGCAGTTAACTTGATTAAAACTGTATTGTTTACGCAGTTGACCAGACATCTCACCTCATGTTATTTCTGTGATAACATTGCAGTAAATATCAACAACAAAGGCAGTGTTGTAAACGTGATGCTCCAAACAGTTAATGTTTTTTGATTGTTTAAATGAAAGTAACACATGTGTGGGCTTGTGGTCATCAAATGATGTGGTTTCTTGTATATACACTGTTTCATACAAAGTGTCATGCACCATTTGGCAATGTATTCTTGTCTAAATATTTTATGTCCACAAGCGAGTTTTCTTATTTACTTATGGAATGTAGAAGAACTGGAAAACACAAGGTACGGTTAATAAAGAGTCAATGCAGATTAAACACACAAGGCACGGTTAATAGAGAACCAATGCAGATTAAACACACAATGTACGGTTAATAAAGAACCAATGCAGATTATACACACAAGGCACGGTTAATAAAGAACCAATGTAGATTAAACACACAAGGTACGGTTAATAAAGAGCCAATGTAGATTAAACACACAAGGTACGGTTAATAAAGAGTCAATGCAGATTAAACACACAAGGCACGGTTAATAAATAACCAATGTAGATTAAACACACAAGGCATGGTTAATAAAGAACCAATGCAGATTATACACACAAGGCACGGTTAATAAATAACCAATGCAGATTATACACACAAGGCACGGTTAATAGAGAACCAATGCAGATTAAACACACAATGTACGGTTAATAAAGAACCAATGCAGATTATACACACAAGGCTCGGTTAATAAAGAACCAATGTAGATTAAACACACAAGGTACGGTTAATAAAGAGTCAATGTAGATTAAACACACAAGGTACGGTTAATAAAGAACCAATGCAGATTATACACACAAGGCACGGTTAATAAATAACCAATGCAGATTAAACACACAAGGCACGGTTATTAAAGAACCAATGTAGATTATACACACAAGGCACGGTTAATAAATAACCAATGCAGATTAAACACACAAGGCACGGTTAAAAAAGAACTAATGTAGATAATACACACAAGGCACGGTTAATAAATAACCAATGTAGATTATACACACAAGGCACGGTTATTAAAGAACCAATGTAGATTAAACACATAAGGCACGGTTAATAAATAACCAATGTAGATTAAACACACAAGGCATGGTTAATAAAGAACCAATGCAGATTATACACACAAGGCACGGTTAATAAATAACCAATGCAGATTATACACACAAGGCACGGTTAATAGAGAACCAATGCAGATTAAACACACAATGTACGGTTAATAAAGAACCAATGCAGATTATACACACAAGGCACGGTTAATAAAGAACCAATGTAGATTAAACACACAAGGTACGGTTAATAAAGAGCCAATGTAGATTAAACACACAAGGTACGGTTAATAAAGAGTCAATGCAGATTAAACACACAAGGCACGGTTAATAAATAACCAATGTAGATTAAACACACAAGGCATGGTTAATAAAGAACCAATGCAGATTATACACACAAGGCATGGTTAATAAATAACCAATGCAGATTATACACACAAGGCACGGTTAATAGAGAACCAATGCAGATTAAACACACAATGTACGGTTAATAAAGAACCAATGCAGATTATACACACAAGGCACGGTTAATAAAGAACCAATGTAGATTAAACACACAAGGTACGGTTAATAAAGAGTCAATGTAGATTAAACACACAAGGTACGGTTAATAAAGAACCAATGCAGATTATACACACAAGGCACGGTTAATAAATAACCAATGCAGATTAAACACACAAGGCACGGTTATTAAAGAACCAATGTAGATTATACACACAAGGCACGGTTAATAAATAACCAATGCAGATTAAACACACAAGGCACGGTTAAAAAAGAACTAATGTAGATAATACACACAAGGCACGGTTAATAAATAACCAATGTAGATTATACACACAAGGCACGGTTATTAAAGAACCAATGTAGATTAAACACATAAGGCACGGTTAATAAAGAACCAATGCAGATTAAACACACAAGGCACGGTTAATAAAGAACCAATGTAGATTATACACACAAGGCACGGTTATTAAAGAACCAATATAGATTATACACACAAGGCACGGTTAATAAAGAACCAATGCAGATTATACACACAAGGCACGGTTAATAAAGAACCAATGTAGATTATACACACACTATACACTAACTCAGTTTGACTGTCAATGTCATGTCAGTAGGTAATGTAATAAGTATTATAAATATCTATGTACTGACTGTGAATTCAAGCAGTGAGGCTGTTGACACTATGTTGTTATTCAGTCAATATATAGAAACTTTCCCAGTTGTTAGCTTGTTGAATTTAATTTGCATTATAATTATCGTTATAGCATACTGTTGGTGATGATAACGCATAGATATATCCTCATAAAACTGAATGTTTAATGATTTACGTTTCAGCTGACCGGAAAACCTTTTTCAGTTTCGTCACTTCACCAAGTCGTCTAAAGTAACGGTGACACTCACAAACCATGAATGCCATAAAGCAGCGGCTCGTTAGTGTCAAGACATGGCTAATGTCACCAACTTGTCACACGACAGTGAAAGGAACAGGTAAAGCATATGATGGTTATTGTTCAGTTCCTACGTATTACTAACAGCTTACGTACGTTCCTATGTAGCAGCCTTATCAGGAATGAAATTTCGAATGTAGATGTAAAAACCCTGGAAACGTGGCTGTTTTCGCTGCTCTGGCGGAATTGTTATTTTTCTGGCGCTGGTTGGTGTGGCTGAGCCGTATGCATGTGGGGTGTGTGTGTACCTATTTTCAGTAGCGGATCGGTGGTGCTGAGCAGCAATCTTCTCTTCTCCTGAAATTTTAGCTTAACATAATAATTGTATAAATATTATATATATATATATATATATATATATATATATATATATATATATATATATATATATATGTATATATTAAACAATTTAAAATGACATTTTATATTTTTTTATTTATTAACTAGTTTACACCACAATTATAGTTAAATATATAATCTATTATTTTAATTTTGTCTTTATTTATTTATTATATATAAAAAAACATTTTAAAGAACAAATTATGTACAATGTATATCTTATATCTATATCTTAGTTCCACTGTCACCCTGCAGGTGTCCTACTGCTGTATGTTAGTTCCACTGTCACACTGCAGGTGTCCTACTGCTGTATGTTAGTTCCACTGTCACCCTGCAGGTGTCCTATTGCTGTATGTTTGTTCCACTATCACCCTGCAGGTGTCCTTTAGTTCCATTGTCACCCTGCAGGTGTCTTGTTGCTGTATGTAAGTTCCTCTGTCTCCCTGCAGGTGTCCTGAATGTTAGTTCCATTGTCGCCCTGTAGGTGTCCTGTTGTGTAAGTTAGTTCCAATGTCACCCTACAGGTGTGCTGCTGCTGACACTGTTCGTGTGTGCGAGCATCAAGCGGTGGATCCGTGTGGCGTTTCGCGTGAGCCCTCTACTGGCCATCAACGTTGTCATTTGTTCGACGCTGTGTCTCGTGTACGTCTGGCGACGCTATAAGAGCGAGATTTGTATCACGATATTTCGCGCGGCCATGACCAGCATGCACTGGCTACGTCACGTGCGCGACACGTACCTCATGTCGACGTCCGCCGCCGAGACGGAAGTGGAGCCGGAGAAACGACGCAACCGGAAGTTGATCCGCGCCGCCATCGTGCTGCTGATGGTGCAGCACTGCGTGGCGTCCATCAACCACTTCGTGTCGCTGCACTCCGTGCTCGCCTACATCTTCACCCTCGACGTCGTCTCCTTTGTCACGAGCCAGGTGCACGACCCCACGGTGTTTACCCTGCTGGACGACGACTCCCGGCAGCAGGCCAACGGTCAGACGGTCAACCGGCGCGAGGTGCTCGTCATGGTCATCATGCAGGCGTTCAAGTGCTCGGTCATCGTCACCGTCGTCTACCACCAGCTGTTCTGCGTGCGCGTGCAGTACCTGCTCGTGACGTCACTGTACTTCCTGCTGACGAGCCGCCTGCTGGAGACGACCGTGACGACGGCGCTGGAGGCGGCTGAGCTGGACGTGTTCGAGGGGCTGGAGAAGTACTACGTGAGGTGCGTGCTCGGCCTCCTCGACATCTCCTTCGCCCTCACCTTCATGGTGTGGACGTTGCTGCGACGCACGCAGATCCTCATGTTCATCGCGCTCTACACGAACGTCTACTCAGGCGGCCGCGAGCTCCTCGCCACCTCCGTCGTCACCGCCTACGCCGAATGGTCGGCGCTCGCGCACTTCCGGCGCGCCACCAGCGACGAACTTGCGAACCTCGACGACGTGTGCGCCATCTGCCTGCATCCGATGGCGACAGCGAGACGGACGCCGTGTCGACACTTCTTCCACGGTCGCTGTCTGCGGCGCTGTCTCAAGCAGAAGGCCGCGTGTCCGCTCTGCAACAAGCGGATGGAGTTCGGCTAACATCCGGGAACTGTGGATGAGTCGCCCGCCCCTGTCGTCCGCCTTCCGAGTGGCGCCACCTTGTGTGACTAAGGAGAGTTGATATTGTGTGCGTTGATTTTCGGATATCAGTTTCTGGGTAGCGTTGATATCATGATGCTGTTGGTGTAGGGTTGCCACGTACCAGGCCGGATATAAAGGATGGCCCCAAGTCCATTTGTGAAGGACGCAATATGTATGTCATAATTACGGCGTATCCCGTGTGTTTAAGGGACGGAGGGCGACCTAGTTGTGCCCCTCCCCACCAGAGAGCTTCCCCGTGACGGCCGGTGACTCTGTGCGTACTGTGAGAGTGAGCGCACAGACAGCAGCGTGCGCTGAAGTAGCGAGTGCAGTGGTAGTGCGGTGGGCCGAGTTGACGCCATGCACGGCTGGTGGGACACGAACTGTCGCCGGCCGTGGTCTGTCCCCGCCGGGTCAACAGGCTGATTCACGTTGTCAGGATGTTGTCACAGTGGAACTGTGGAACACTATCCTGTGTTCACTGCCGTCATCACACACACACACACACACGCACACGCGCACGCGCACGCACACACACACGCACACACACGCACGCACACACACACGCACACACACACACACACACACACACACACACACACACACAACAACACACACACACACACACACACACACACACAAACAAACAAACAAACACACCCATGCGCACGTACATACGCGCGTTAACGTCTTTCTGCATATGAAATTAGTTGTTATCCATTGGGGAACCTAGAGAACTAATCTGCCAGGTGGCGCCGTAAGCAACTCGGGCCTCGTGCCGTCAACCGCCAGCGTCCCGTTACCTCGTTACGACGCATTCATTCATTATATCCAGCATTTGTTAACACACATTGTAGATAACCAATATAGTTATAACAGTTGTAGTCTAAAACAATTCCAAGATGAATTACAAAATTAAAACAGAATGCGTCACATGCCCGAGTTGCGTATCAGCGCCGCCTAGCGATCATGTACGTTCCCCTATCCACATACACCTCTGATAACTCGATATGTCGTTGTTACGTCATCGCGTGCGGCGAGTGACGGTCGTTGATTGTTCGTTTTAAAAATAAAATAACGAATTTTACCTGTTCACTTGATCAGTGGTTTCGCTTTGCCGCATCCCGTGGTATCACTTGTCATTCGTGTCTAGCAGACTGTTCGTGTCTGTCACAGTTTTAACTAGAAAATATGCGTGTATGTGCGCGTGCGTGTGAGAGAGTTAGTTGTGTGACAGTTGCGTGTGTTGTGTGTGCGTGCGTGTGTGTGTTTGTTTGTAGGTGTTGCTATTGTTAGTAATGACATTGAGCACTGGTCAGCGTTTTCTAAAGCGGCCCGCACTCCGAGAAGACTCGCTCAAGACGCGGTTGAGACGCGTTTCCGTCTTGTCGGTGATTTGCCCGCTCATCGCGGAGACGCGGATGCGTCTTGAGGCAAGACGGGTCGACGCGCGCGCTCGTGTGGCAAATGATGAAACCAAAATTGCAGGAAATAAGAAAAACTAATTATGTATGGTAAGCCTAATACTTGATATATATCTTCAATTTTAAGAACTATAGTCTAGACTAGAATATATTCGGCCCTACTTAATTACATAGTAGCCTAGTATTCCTGCGGCCTGCTCCTGCACAGTGCACGCCTCTGGTCAAGCTAGAGGCGCTATCATGAACGCACCTTTTCATCTATTTCATGTAAGCCTGTTGTCTTTCTTGGAATCTGAATTATAGTGTATGATTAGGAAGATCAATTCTAAGTCTTTCACACACCTGTCATATCTGCTTCTTCGCCAATATCGCGAAATGCCCTTTCCTTCAAAACATTATTTAAACAATGTTCGTCCGCCACATCGTATAAAATGGGGTACATCTTCCGTCCAAATGTCTTCTATATTCAGCTTTGTACGCAGCATCACGTGACTCCAAGCCCGCCTCTCATTGGCAAATTGGACTTTTGCGTCTCGTCTCGACCGCGTCTAGTCCCGAAGTGCCCGCACACCAAGTTTTGGGACTAGACTCGCCCAAGACGCGGTCGAGACGGTGGCATTTCGACCGAATGGTGAGCGAGTGTACGCGGTGTGCGGGCGACTTAAGACGTCACAGTCCCCGTGTCCCTGATACCACAGACACTAGTCTGTAGACGAGACCAGGACGCACAATGACGACCTGCTCCGGCCTTCACCGCAGACACCCGACACAGCCTCTGTAGGCGTCCACCAGTCCTCTAGTGCTAGTTCACACACCATGTTGGATACGTTTCTAGATTTGAACGTCAAGCCGACCACAAAACAAAACGTACTGTCTTTCGGCTTTGCAACTGGTTTTATTGGGAGAAAAGACATCGATAATGATTGCTGCTCTAAACTGCAGCTATACGTATAATATGGGTATATTTTGCATTTCCGTATAAAATATCTAGAATAGATTCATGATCTTTTTGTTAAATGACTAATGAAAACATGAAGAGTTATCGTACACACAACACTTGATGAACGCTTGTGAACATATTTTTCCCACTACCAGGTGTGATGATCGCCGTGAACATTTTAACACTTTCTCTGTACAAAACATTATTAATGTTGAATACATTTTAAATTCCCAGATACAATAAACATTGAACGCTCGATGAACACAATTTAACAGTTTCCGTGTGCAATACACCATGAACTCCTTCAGGCAGATAACGTTAGCCGACCCGTGTTACAATGTTGAAGAAATGTCCACACGTAACTGACAGACGGCGTCAGTGAATGTTTGCATTTCGGACGAATAATCTCCAACCTGCTCGTCTTACGGATAACTACCCAATGGTGCTGTTTCAGAAAGTAGACTATGATGTCAGTGCAGATATTACTAACATGACAATGCGCTTATGTTCGAACACACTATGGCAAGAATAGATTACAATGTTATGTCCGTCCGTCAGTTAAGATGAATCCACAGCTGTGATCTGAGGTGGGTTGTGAC
Organism: Ridgeia piscesae; assembly: GCA_025642075.2. Classification (NCBI taxonomy): domain Eukaryota; kingdom Metazoa; phylum Annelida; class Polychaeta; order Sabellida; family Siboglinidae; genus Ridgeia; species Ridgeia piscesae. The sequence continues at coordinate 81,767 of JAODUO010001289.1, forward strand.
TGTGACTTCTGCCGTGACTCAGGCGTGGCTTCAGACAACGACAACAGGAGCACGACACAAAGACAACGCGACCATTGAATCGTCAAAGAAGAGGCGATGGTACTGAGAAACCTCACCGAGATAGTGTGCTTGAAATGGACACGTGTCTTGCTACAGTAACGCACACACTACGGCGTGTGGACACATCGGTGTCATGTGATATCAAAGACGCCACAGGATGCTGCCTTTATGGAACAGATGACCTACTTCTGAGTGTTTATAAAACGATGTCGCACTGAACGTGAACCAACTGCTGCCTGTCACATGCGTGTCTCCAGTTCTAATCTACAATGACAAAAACGTGGACTCGTGTGTGGAACGATAAGAGATGACGGATAATATACAAATGTGCACGAACTAACCACGACAAAATCCGTTTTGCGTTGACACTGTTCACATCGTTGCGACAACAACACGACGCACTGAATGAAACTGTCCCAGTACTTCCGGAACAGATACCCGGTTGCGATCAATAACGGTAATCAATGCCACTGCCGTTATTAACAACACCCACATCCCGGATCACTGCCGTTAATAACGGCACCCACATTCCGGATCACTGCCGTTATTAACGGGTCCCGAGTCACGGATCATTCGTCGTCCTTTTTGTGGTCCTTGAATCCCTGGACGTATCCCGACGCGTCGACGACGTCCTTCCGTCCCTCGATGCCCTTCCCCTTGCCCGCCCCGTCGAACCGTTCCTTGTGTGTGCCCGTGTACTTGGACGTGTCCGTCAGGCGGTCCACGGCACTGCTCTTGGCCACCTTCTGCAACGACACACGACGACATTACGACGCGACAGTGACTCGAACAGAGAGCCACTAGGGCCGACTTCGATTGAGCTATTCGAGTTACTCGCGTAACCCCAAAGTTTATAAGTGTTCTTCTTCTTCTTAGTATTATTATATAATGCTTCACAACACACACACACACACACACACACACACACACACACACACACACACACACACACACACACACACACACACACACACACACACACACACACACAAACACACACACACACACACACACACACACACACACAAACACAAACACACACACACACTCACACACACACACACACACACACACACACACACACACACACACACACACACACAAACACACTCACACACACACAAACACAAACACAAACACAAACACACACACACACACTCACACTCACACACACACACAAACACACACACACACAAACACACACACTCACACACACACACACACACACACACACACACACACACACACACACACATTCACACACACACACTCTCTCTCTCTCTCTCACACACACACACACACACACACACACACACACACACACACACACACACACACACACACACACACACACACACACACACACACACACACACACACGCATATATATATATATATATATATATATATATATATATATATATATATATATATATATGATGGGAAAAGCTAAATCTACATAATAAGGTATATTTGTGTTTCCTGTTATCTTAACCACTAATGGCCAACACTGAAGTTTTGACACGATAATTCTAGTCAGTCGAGAAGTGTCGCCGTACCGTGACTCCGTGAGCCGTCGGTCCGTGGCTCTTGAGGATGGTGGCGGTGAGTTTCTCGAGCCCGGCCTCGTCATCCGGGTACTTCTTGGCCGCCAGCATCTTGAGCGCCTCTTGGAACTGCTGGAAGGTGATCTTACGCCTGAAACAAGCGACCCGAAACAGCCTTTGATGACACCGTGTGACAGACTGGACGCCAATCGATTGACACCAGATAGAGCGAACACGCGAGAGGGAAACGTGATCTGACTGTGTTCTTTGGCCGCGATACTAATGGAGTTGTGTGTGTAACGTTATTGATTGTTGTGTCGTGTGATGGCTTCCGGTTAGGTCTTGTCGGAGTAATGGTGATGGACAAAACAGTATTTTGATTAATCTTTCCATCGCCGCCTCGCTCGCCAGAGGTCGCTGCCACAGTCCCAGCCTTCCCTCTACCCCAGGCACATCCCTCTACCCCAGGCACATCCCTCTACACCAGGCACACCCCTCTACCCCAGGCACATCCGTTTACCGCAGGCACCTCCCTCTACCCCAGACACATCATTCTACCCCAGGCACATCATTCTACCCCAGGCACATCATTCTACCCCAGGCACATCATTCTACCCCAGGCACATCCCTCTACCCCAGGCACCTCCCTCTACCCCAGACACACCCCTCTACCCCAGACACACCCCTCTACCCCAGGCACATCCTTCTACCCCAGGCACATCCCTCTACCCCAGGCACATCCCTCTACCCCAGGCACATCCCTCTACCCCAGGCACATCCCTCTACCCCAGGCACATCCCTCTACCCCAGGCACATCCCTCTACCCCAGGCACATCCCTCTACCCCAGGCACATCCGTCTACCGCAGGCACCTCCCTCTACCCCAGACACATCATTCTACCCCAGGCACATCATTCTACCCCAGGCACATCATTCTACCCCAGGCACATCCCTCTACCCCAGGCACCTCCCTCTACCCCAGACACACCCCTCTACCCCAGACACACCCCTCTACCCCAGGCACATCCCTCTACCCCAGGCATATCCCTCTACCTCAGGCACTTCCATCTACCCCAGGCAAATCCATCTACCACAAGCACCTCCCTCTACCCCAGGCACATCCCTCTACCCGAGGCACATCCCTCTACCCCAGGCACACCCCTCTACCCGAGGCACATCCCTCTACCCCAGGCACATCCCTCTACCCCAGGCACATCCCTCTACCCCAGGCACATCCCTCTACCCCAGGCACATCCCTCTACCCCAGGCACATCCCTCTACCCCAGGCACATCCATCTACCCCAGGCACATCCCTCTACCCCAAGCACATCCCTCTACCCCAGGCACATCCATCTACCCCAGGCACATCCCTCTACCCCAGGCACATCCCTCTACCCCAGGCACTTCCATCTACCCCAGGCACATCCATCTACCCCAGGCACATCCCTCTACCCCAAGCACATCCCTCTACCCCAGGCACATCCATCTACCCCAGGCACATCCCTCTACCCAAGCACACCCCTTTACCCCAGGCACATCCATCTACCCCAGGCACATCCCTCTACCCCAGGCACATCCATCTACCCCAGGCACATCCCTCTACCCCAGGCACATCCATCTACCCCAGGCACATCCCTCTACCCCAGGCACATCCTTCTACCCCAGGCACACCCCTCTACCCCAAGCACATCCCTCTACCCCAAGCACATCCCTCTACCCCAGGCACATCCATCTACCCCAGGCACATCCCTCTACCCCAGGCACATCCATCTACCCCAGGCACATCCATCTACCCCAGACACACCCATCTACCCCAGGCACATCCTTCTACCCCAGGCACATCCCTCTACCGCAAGCACATCCCTCTACCCCAGGCACATCCCTCTACCCCAGGCACATCCCTCTACCCCAAACACATCCCTCTACCCCAGGCACATCCATCTACCCCAGGCACATCCCTCTACCCCAGGCACATCCATCTACCCCAGGCACATCCATCTACCCCAGGCACATCCCTCTATCCCAGGCACATCCATCTACCCCAAGCACATCCATCTACCCCAGGCACATCCCTCTACCCCAGGCACATCCCTCTACCCCAGGCACATCCCTCTACCCCAGGCACATCCATCTACCTCAGGCACATCCCTCTACCCCAGGCACATCCCTCTACCCGAGGCACATCCATCTACCCCAGGCACATCCCTCTACCCCAGGCACATGCCTCTACCCCAGGCACATCCCTCTACCCCAGGCACATGCCTCTACCCCAGGCACATGCCTCTACCCCAGGCACTTCCATCTACCCCAGGCACATCCCTCTACCCCAGGCACATGCCTCTACCCCAGGCACATGCCTCTACCCCAGGCACTTCCATCTACCCCAGGCACCTCCCTCTACCCCAGGCACATGCCTCTACCCCAGGCACATGCCTCTACCCCAGGCACTTCCATCTACCCCAAGCACATCCCTCTACCCCAGGCACATCCCTCTACCCCAGGCACATCCCTTTGAAAAATCACTCTTTTAATGACAACCTGTGAAATCGCCCACGAGAAGTGTGGTCGGCTTCCGGTCATGTGATGTAAAGTTTGGTGATTACATGCAACGTTGAGGACATGAATGGGTAATTTATTACGATTCCTAGTTCCCACCATGTGTATCCGTCATCACATTGGGACGGGTATTTGCGCTGTCCCCACGGCTGACGCAGTAGCGACTGGTGAAGTCAACTGCTATCGTTTTATAGGCACTCCCAAGGTTATCGGAGACATGGGTACAGTGGCACTGCGCAGCGACACCTGGCGTGCGAGGATGTTCCATCGACTGATATCATGGCACGGTTTACTGAGATGGTCAGCATGGATGGTTTGGGTGCTTGACCACTTAGTTGACCCCCGTGCACAGAGTGCCCGGCCGGTCATTCTGTCCAACTAAGTCTGTCGGACGTGTGACTAACATCAACTCATTTGAAGATAAAATGATCCATGGAAAAACGAACTTGTTAGTTAAGTTTCTTACTTACCTGGTACATAATTATATACTTGCTTACTTATGTTATCCGTTTATCTCTATAGTTATAGTTATGACAGTTTTAATCTATTCAACTGTTTGATTCCTGTTTCAATTGTTCAACCGGTATACTGTTTGCCTGTCATTCAACTGGCTGCACGGTACCGCGCTATTAGATCGTGTTTACAACATATATTTATACGCACTCTGATTTCGCTTTCACTTTGCTGAATATGATGTCGACTTCGGTGCTCGTGAGACGTTTGTCCAGCAGTTTGAGGTCACGACACAACTTGGCCAGCTTCGACCCGTCCATCAGAGGAGCGGCGCCTTTCGCACCAAAGGCGCAAAACGACTTGAACACCTCCTCCATGGTTGTAGATGCAGTCCCTGCAACACACACAGCGCTGTGTATATATTATACACGTTACATATCATATTTATCTTTGGTATTGCAGAGCGCAATGGTTCAGGGGTGGAGCTTCGGACTCTCGACTAAGAGAACCCGGGTTCGAATCCTGTGCTGCGGTGATAAAACCTTGGGCAAGTTTGTATAAATGAGTACCCGGCTAAAGACAATGGTGGATAACTGGATATGTGTACGAACAGCCTTCGCGCATTAATTATAGCATATGGTTGGATGCTTCCCAGAGAAGCTGAGACGGTGTTTGGTTGAACAGGTCTGCCAGGGAAGTAAAGTGTAAAGCGCTTTGAGCAGTTCTGAGGACCGGATACTGCGCTATATCAGAGCTTACCTTTACTTTTATTGTTATTACTAGCATTTCTAGAGCGCCGAGTCTGCGGGACCAGCCCCTTAACGGGCGCGTACACATAACACGGTAAAACGTACAAGGACTTATTCAGAAGTTTAAAACAATGTATGTCATGGTGAATGTGATATTATAGGTTGTAGCGCGGAACTACGAACAGACGCAGATCAGTAGACCCTTGACACATCTCCCGAACATAACTGGTGCATAATTGAATGCCTGACTTATTACGTATGTGTGGCATAATGAGCTATATGTGGTTTCATAAAGTGTGACAAGTTACCCCGGTACGGTAGTGCCTTTTTTCTTTTAAAATGGCGTAACGGATTCACGTGATATGCTCAAATCTAATGATGAACATGCTCAAATCTAATGATGAACATGCTGTCGTCTTGCAGAATAATTTGCATTAGCAGTTTTGACTACAAGCCCTCTGTTACAAGTACATGCATTTATACCTGGAGGGGTAACAAAAGGCCATCACCGTTTATGCCGCGGTCCAACAATAGTCTGCTCACTTACGACATTACGTTACTACACGTAGCCACTCTTGAACACTGGCTCTGTAGAATAACGTTACTAAAACGAAACTAACACTGTATATCTGACTAGTTATTACATGTTGTTATATTGATTCAATACACAGTGTTACTGTGTATATCCTATAATTACTTGCAATGCATGTCTAAAAAAATTCAACAGTACTGTTCTCATGTCGACACATAAAACGATGTTAATGAATGGAAGTGAATGTGTCAGTGATAATTATCATGCGTGCAAAGAAATGACGTCCGACTTCTTTAGACCGTTAGACGGTCAGCTAAGTTAGACGGTCAGCTAAGCGGAAGTGTCTCTACACGCCGTTAAATTCGCACATTCGTAGGTGCACAAGAAGGCCGGACGGTGCGTTGTTTCGCGTAGCACGTGACATTTCTACCCAGTCACGTTTTGGCCGCCTCGTTTAGCTACGTTGTGAAACATGGCAGAACGTGGCTATAACGTGAGCAAACGTGGAACAATGGGAGTAAAACGTGGCAAAACGTGACAAACGTGAACTGGAAATGTAAATTTTTGACATGTTCAAAATTCGCTGGCGACCCCTCACAACATACCACAACGTTGTACAACGTGGCAACAACGTGGTACAACGTAGTACAACGAGGCTACAACGTAGCAAAAAGGTGATAAACATGAACAGAACGTGTGTACTACGTTGTGCTGCGTTTCTGCTACGTTGTGGTACGTTACGATACGTTGTGGTACGCAGCAAGGCATAACGAAGCATAACGTGGCGACAGCGATGCTACAACGTGTCGGCAGCGAGGCATAACCCGACTTTAATTTTCACAGCGGGACTACAACGAGGCGACAGCGTTGCTAGCACGTGACGACAACGTGGCACAAGGTGGCAATCTGACGAAATGTGCATTTGTTTCCAGAACGTTGCGATCAGAAACGGGACACAACGGCGCGGCCAAAACGTGACACTATGACTGGGGCATTAATTTGACGACAGTTCGCGTTCTGTTTCACTGCTGTGATCGTCACGTGCTAGTGACAGGGTGCGCAGTGCGAGGTAGTGTCCAGATCGCCGGACACTGCAGACGGGTGACCACTGACCACACACGACAGCCGGGCAGGTAGTGAACTAATGCTGGCTTGTATCAACCGCAATTTGCGGGCATGCCATGAAGCGTTTGTGCTTTGTCCCTGTTATTTGTGTCATTTCCTGATTTCTGAACTCGGCAATGCCTACCGATGTCTGACCAGATGGCTTATCGGATTGGACCCCAAATATTTGGTGTGGTGGACAAATGTGCTTAGTCCACAGTATGTTGGTAAGGGCGCAGCGGGAACTTCAAGCATTAACGGTTGCTGTTTGGGATATTTCGCCATGTTCCAACGCACTGTGGTTAGTAATGAAAGACTCAGAAAGCAACCGACGTACCGCGGGAGCAATGCGGACTTCACGAACATAAATATATCAATCGTAGTATCGTATCAAACGTAAAATATCTGTTCTCCATCGTATCAAGCGAACCGTGACTGTTTTCCATCATATCAACGTGCAACATCTGTTCTCTATCGTATCAACGTACAATGTCTGATCTCTATTGTATCAACGTACAATGTGTATTCTCCATTGTATCAACGTACAATGTCTGTTCTCCGTCGTATCAACGTACAATGTCTATTCTCCATCGTATTAACGTACAATATATATTCTCCCTCGTATTAACGTACAATGTATGTTCTCATCGTATCAACGTACAGTGTTCTCCATCGCGTCACTCTCAGTATAAGACTCATTAATATTATATCGATCTGTTGTAATAAGTCTCGGTGGCGACTGTCGATTGACCCGGAGCAATCAACGAGCCTCGCGGGGCAGTGGACCGACGACAGCTCGACACACGGCTGATGCGACGGGAGACAGTCTGGGCTGAAGTGAACATCGCTCCGTGTCGCATCCCCTCACGCAGCCCGCAACACGTGACCCACGCGTGACTGAGGGGATCGGTGTCATTTGATTATGATGATTGATTAACTGCACTATATTTCGTCGCGGAGTGATCACACAGTTAATGTAGCGGGACGCGACCAGTGATGGCAGCCGGAGCCTGTGGCGTGCCTCGCTAACCGCGGTCGTTCTCAGACTGAGAGACTGAGAGACTCAGAGAGCATGCAGCGAGACACGAACGGTGACGTTTTGTATCGATAGTCCCAATGTTCTCTGTTAGTGTGCACGCGTGCATGCACCTATGAGTGCGTGCCTGCGTGTATACCCGAGTATTAGCCAACCAAATGGTCCGCACCTGAGCCTCGATGTGGTCGGATATCGTGCAGAAGCTAATGAACATATTTCAGCCGGTATCGATTACCCGGTCCACATACTACATATAGCCCCGGCGGAAGTCTCTTATGGCGTCGGTGTGACACTGTACACGGACGTCCGTGTTTACCAGGATTCTCAACAGAGCTGGAGCGCGGAATCGAAATCAAAGACTGGTTCCAATTCCATTTCCGGGAATTGGAATCGGTCAACATGGAAACAGTGGAATTGTAGTAGCAATCAGTTGCGCTGGAATCGGAGTAGATATGAAACAGCGGCCCTACAATGGGCACGTATTGGGGTTATATCAACGACGTGCATTGTCACTATCTTTTGCGGTCATAAACATCGTTTTAAATTTGTTTGCATGTTTATTTCCTTTTAGAATTGTATATATCTTTTATATTAACAAACAACGTGTGTCGTTTTTAAACAACGGAACACGTATTTCCGTTTTCATAATGGAGTCTGTATTCCACGGCACGGTAGCACTCCCAGTCCATTTACAGTGGACGTCCATTTACAACCTTACACCGCCAGTTCCGATTGATCTGTAATTGCCACGTCAGACCAATAAGTGACCTGCGATGGGGCAATTAATATTGGCTTTAACGGCGAATCGATGGTGGCTGGGAATCGAACTATGGGGGATCATAACTCTGTATGAGTTTGCTACCCTAACATTCCCGGGGTCAGAGGGTATGTGTGTGTCACTGGAGTGGGTTGAATTCTTCTCTTACTCAGCCGTTGATCTACGTCAGAACTCAACGCGTTCTGGGTCACTCAGGTAGTTCGTTATCTGGCGGCACAGTAGAACTATTTATACGTGAGCCGAGGGTCGATTGCGGTAGGCCGAGATCACGGACAGCAGATACGCTACTTGCACGAGTTGTCGCAGTCGGCCTCACACAGCGATATACGAATGTAGTAAATACCACTTGTACATGTATCACGTCGGTCCACGGGTGGGCACGGTGCGAGGGGCACGGACTCACGAGGGTTGACCCACGGTGCGAGGGGCACGGACTCACGAGGGTTGACCCACGGTGCGAGGGGCACGGACTCACGAGGGTTGACCCACGGTGCGAGGGGCACGGACTCACGAGGGTTGACCCACGGTGCGAGGGGCACGGACTCACGAGGGTTGACCCACGGTGCGAGGGGCACGGACTCACGAGGGTTGACCCACGGTGCGAGGGGCACGGACTCACGAGGGTTGACCCACGGTGCGAGGGGCACGGACTCACGAGGGTTGACCCACGGTGCGAGGGGCACGGACTCACGAGGGTTGACCCACGGTGCGAGGGGCAGGACTCACGAGGGTTGACCCACGGTGCGAGGGGCACGGACTCACGAGGGTTGACCCACGGTGCGAGGGTCACAGACTCACGAGGGTTGACCCACGGTGCGAGGGGCAAGGACTCACGAGGGTTGACCCACGGTGCAAGGGGCAAGGACTCACGAGGGTTGACCCACGGTGCGAGGGGCACGGACTCACGAGGGTTGACCCACGGTGCGAGGGTCACGACTCACGAGGGTTGACCCACGGTGCGAGGGGCAAGGACTCACGAGGGTTGACCCACGGTGCAAGGGGCAAGGACTCACGAGGGTTGACCCACGGTGCGAGGGTCACAGACTCACGAGGGTTGACCCACGGTGCGAGGGGCACGGACTCACGAGGGTTGACCCACGGTGCAAGGGGCAAGGACTCACGAGGATTGACCCACGGTGCGAGGGTCACAGACTCACGAGGGTTGACCCACGGTGCAAGGGGCAAGGACTCACGAGGTTGACCCACGGTGCGAGGGGCAAGGACTCACGAGGGTTGACCCACGGTGCAAGGGGCACGGACTCACGAGAGTTGACCCACGGTGCAAGGGGCAAGGACTCACGAGGGTTGACCCACGGTGCAAGGGGCAAGGACTCACGAGGGTTGACCCACGGTGCGAGGGGCAAGGACTCACGAGGGTTGACCCACGGTTCAAGGGGCAAGGACTCACGAGGGTTGACCCACGGTGCGAGGGGCACGGACTCACGAGGTTGACCCACGGTGCAAGGGGCAAGGACTCACGAGAGTTGACCCACGGTGCAAGGGGCAAGGACTCACGAGGGTTGACCCACGGTGCGAGGGGCAAGGACTCACGAGGGTTGACCCACGGTGCGAGGGGCAAGGACTCACGAGGGTTGACCCACGGTGCAGGGGCAGGACTCACGAGGGTTGACCCACGGTGCAGGGGCAAGGACTCACGAGGGTTGACCCACGGTGCGAGGGGCAAGGACTCACGAGGGTTGACCCACGGTGCAAGGGGCAGGACTCACGAGGGTTGACCCACGGTGCGAGGGGCAAGGACTCACGAGGGTTGACCCACGGTGCAGGGGCAAGGACTCACGAGAGTTGACCCACGGTGCAAGGGGCAAGGACTCACGAGGGTTGACCCACGGTGCAAGGGGCAAGGACTCACGAGAGTTGACCCACGGTGCAAGGGGCAAGGACTCACGAGGGTTGACCCACGGTGCGAGGGGCAAGGACTCACGAGGGTTGACCCACGGTGCGAGGGGCAAGGACTCACGAGGGTTGACCCACGGTGCGAGGGGCAAGGACTCACGAGGTTGACCCACGGTGCAAGGGGCAAGGACTCACGAGGTTGACCCACGGTGCAAGGGGCAAGGACTCACGAGGGTTGACCCAGGTGCAAGGGGCAAGGACTCACGAGGTTGACCCACGGTGCGAGGGGCAAGGACTCACGAGGGTTGACCCACGGTGCGAGGGGCAAGGACTCACGAGGGTTGACCCACGGTGCGAGGGGCAAGGACTCACGAGGGTTGACCCACGGTGCAGGGGCACGACTCACGAGGGTTGACCCACGGTGCAGGGGCAAGGACTCACGAGGGTTGACCCACGGTGCAAGGGGCAAGGACTCACGAGGTTGACCCACGGTGCAGGGTCAAGACTCACGAGGGTTGACCCACGGTGCAAGGGGCAAGGACTCACGAGGTTGACCCACGGTGCAAGGGGCAAGGACTCACGAGGGTTGACCCACGGTGCAAGGGGCAAGGACTCACGAGGGTTGACCACGGTGCAAGGGGCAAGGACTCACGAGAGTTGACCCACGGTGCGAGGGGCAGGACTCACGAGGGTTGACCCACGGTGCAAGGGCAAGGACTCACGAGGGTTGACCCACGGTGCAAGGGGCAAGGACTCACGAGGGTTGACCCACGGTGCAAGGGGCAAGGACTCACGAGGGTTGACCCACGGTGCAGGGGCAAGGACTCACGAGGGTTGACCCACGGTGCGAGGGGCAGGACTCACGAGGGTTGACCCACGGTGCAAGGGGCAAGGACTCACGAGGGTTGACCCACGGTGCAAGGGCGGGGAAGGGGAAATCACGAGGGTTGACCCACGGTGCAAGGGGCAAGGACTCACGAGGGTTGACCCACGGTGCAAGGGGCAAGGACTCACGAGGGTTGACCCACGGTGCAGGGGCAAGGACTCACGAGGGTTGACCCACGGTGCAGGGGCAAGGACTCACGAGGGTTGACCCACGGTGCAAGGGGCAAGGACTCACGAGGGTTGACCCACGGTGCAAGGGGCAAGGACTCACGAGGGTTGACCCACGGTGCAAGGGGCAAGGACTCACGAGGGTTGACCCACGGTGCAAGGGGCAAGGACTCACGAGGGTTGACCCACGGTGCAAGGGGCAAGGACTCACGAGGGTTGACCCACGGTGCAAGGGGCAAGGACTCACGAGGGTTGACCCACGGTGCAAGGGGCAAGGACTCACGAGGTTGACCCACGGTGCAAGGGGCAAGGACTCACGAGGGTTGACCCACGGTGCAAGGGGCAAGGACTCACGAGGGTTGACCCACGGTGCAGGGGCAAGGACTCACGAGGTTGACCCACGGTGCAGGGGCAAGGACTCACGAGGGTTGACCCACGGTGCAAGGGGCAAGGACTCACGAGGTTGACCCACGGTGCAGGGGCAAGGACTCACGAGGTTGACCCAGGTGCAGGGGCAAGGACTCACGAGGTTGACCCACGGTGCAAGGGGCAAGGACTCACGAGGGTTGACCCACGGTGCGAGGGGCAAGGACTCACGAGGTTGACCCACGGTGCAAGGGGCAAGGACTCACGAGGGTTGACCCACGGTGCAGGGGCAAGGACTCACGAGGGTTGACCCACGGTGCGAGGGGCACGGACTCACGAGGGTTGACCCACGGTGCGAGGGGCACGGACTCACGAGGGTTGACCCACGGTGCAGGGGCAAGGACTCACGAGGGTTGACCCACGGTGCAAGGGGCAAGGACTCACGAGGGTTGACCCACGGTGCAGGGGCAAGGACTCACGAGGTTGACCCACGGTGCAAGGGGCAAGGACTCACGAGGGTTGACCCACGGTGCAGGGGCAAGGACTCACGAGGGTTGACCCACGGTGCAAGGGGCAAGGACTCACGAGGTTGACCCACGGTGCGAGGGGCAAGGACTCACGAGGGTTGACCCACGGTGCGAGGGGCACGGACTCACGAGGGTTGACCCACGGTGCGAGGGGCAAGGACTCACGAGGGTTGACCCACGGTGCGAGGGGCAAGGACTCACGAGGGTTGACCCACGGTGCAAGGGGCAAGGACTCACGAGGGTTGACCCACGGTGCAAGGGGCAAGGACTCACGAGGGTTGACCCACGGTGCAAGGGGCAAGGACTCACGAGGGTTGACCCACGGTGCGAGGGGCAAGGACTCACGAGGTTGACCCACGGTGCGAGGGGCAAGGACTCACGAGGGTTGACCCACGGTGCAAGGGGCAAGGACTCACGAGGGTTGACCCACGGTGCGAGGGGCAAGGACTCACGAGGGTTGACCCACGGTGCAAGGGGCAAGGACTCACGAGGGTTGACCCACGGTGCAAGGGGCAAGGACTCACGAGGGTTGACCCACGGTGCGAGGGGCAAGGACTCACGAGGGTTGACCCACGGTGCAAGGGGCAAGGACTCACGAGGGTTGACCCACGGTGCGAGGGGCAAGGACTCACGAGGGTTGACCCACGGTGCAAGGGGCAAGGACTCACGAGGGTTGACCCACGGTGCAAGGGGCAAGGACTCACGAGGGTTGACCCACGGTGCAAGGGGCAAGGACTCACGAGGGTTGACCCACGGTGCAAGGGGCAAGGACTCACGAGGGTTGACCCACGGTGCAAGGGGCAAGGACTCACGAGGGTTGACCCACGGTGCAGGGGCAAGGACTCACGAGGGTTGACCCACGGTGCAGGGGCAAGGACTCACGAGGGTTGACCCACGGTGCAAGGGGCAAGGACTCACGAGGGTTGACCCACGGTGCAGGGGCAAGGACTCACGAGGGTTGACCCACGGTGCAAGGGGCAAGGACTCACGAGGGTTGACCCACGGTGCAAGGGGCAAGGACTCACGAGGGTTGACCCACGGTGCAAGGGGCAAGGACTCACGAGGGTTGACCCACGGTGCAAGGGGCAAGGACTCACGAGGGTTGACCCACGGTGCGAGGGGCAAGGACTCACGAGGGTTGACCCACGGTGCTAGGGGCAAGGACTCACGAGGGTTGACCCACGGTGCAAGGGGCAAGGACTCACGAGGGTTGACCCACGGTGCAAGGGGCAAGGACTCACGAGGGTTGACCCACGGTGCGAGGGGCAAGGACTCACGAGGGTTGACCCACGGTGCAGGGCAAGGACTCACGAGGGTTGACCCACGGTGCAGGGCAAGGACTCACGAGGGTTGACCCACGGTGCAGGGGCAGGACTCACGAGGTTGACCCACGGTGCAGGGCAAGGACTCACGAGGGTTGACCCACGGTGCGAGGGGCAAGGACTCACGAGGGTTGACCCACGGTGCAAGGGGCAAGGACTCACGAGGGTTGACCCACGGTGCGAGGGGCAAGGACTCACGAGGGTTGACCCACGGTGCGAGGGGCAAGGACTCACGAGGGTTGACCCACGGTGCGAGGGGCAAGGACTCACGAGGGTTGACCCACGGTGCGAGGGGCAAGGACTCACGAGGGTTGACCCACGGTGCGAGGGGCAAGGACTCACGAGGGTTGACCCACGGTGCGAGGGGCAAGGACTCACGAGGGTTGACCCACGGTGCGAGGGGCAGGACTCACGAGGGTTGACCCACGGTGCGAGGGGCAAGGACTCACGAGGGTTGACCCACGGTGCGAGGGGCAAGGACTCACGAGGGTTGACCCACGGTGCGAGGGTCACAGACTCACGAGAGTTGACCCACGGTGCGAGGGGCACGGACTCACGAGAGTTGACCCACGGTGCGAGGGTCACAGACTCACGAGAGTTGACCCACGGTGCGAGGGGCACGGACTCACGAGGGTTGACCCACGGTGCGAGGGGCACGGACTCACGAGGGTTGACCCACGGTGCGAGGGGCACGGACTCACGAGGGTTGACCCACGGTGCGAGGGGCACGGACTCACGAGGGTTGACCCACGGTGCGAGGGGCACGACTCACGAGGGTTGACCCACGGTGCGAGGGGCACGGACTCACGAGGGTTGACCCACGGTGCGAGGGGCACGGACTCACGAGGGTTGACCCACGGTGCGAGGGGCACGACTCACGAGGGTTGACCCACGGTGCGAGGGGCACGGACTCACGAGGGTTGACCCACGGTGCGAGGGGCACGGACTCACGAGGGTTGACCCACGGTGCGAGGGGCACGGACTCACGAGGGTTGACCCACGGTGCGAGGGGCACGGACTCACGAGGGTTGACCCACGGTGCGAGGGGCACGACTCACGAGGGTTGACCCACGGTGCGAGGGGCACGGACTCACGAGGGTTGACCCACTGTGCGAGGGGCACGACTCACGAGGGTTGACCCACGGTGCGAGGGGCACGACTCACGAGGGTTGACCCACTGTGCGAGGGGCGCGACTCACGAGGGTTGACCCACGGTGCGAGGGGCGCGACTCACGAGGGTTGATCCACGGTGCGAAGGGTGCGGATGACGCAAGGTACGCGGGGATGGGATCACTGGCAGCGTTGGCAGATTCTACCTTGATGCTTCGGATAGGACATTTGACGACATGTCTCCTTTACAGTTACAGTAACATGAGCTCCTTTAAGCACCACGGGTCTCGGTACAGAGTGACCGTCCAGCTGTACTGTTTCGCGTTGTCAGTCAACACATTACGTCTTCGTCCTGGGTCGATCTTCTCCCAACTTCGCCATCGAGAATATTATTTGAAAGATGGCGGCTCGTCGACCCCAGTGCCGTGTGTTGTCAGCGCTCGTCGCTTCAGTTGCGCGCACAGCTCTTTCACTTCGTGGCTGGTGTCGGACCGACACATTCGTTTTGTTGACGACCCGGTAGAATCGACGCCACGGCTGCCACACGGCCACCAGGATATTGTCACACGGCCACCAGGTTATTGTCACACGGCCACCAGGTTATTGCCACACGGCCACCAGGTTATTGTTACACGGTCACCAGATTATTGTCACACGGCCACCAGGTTATTGCCACACGGCCACCAGGTTATTGCCACACGGCCATCAGGTTATTGCCACACGGCCACCAGGTTATTGCCACACGACCACCAGGTTATTGCCCCACGGCCACCAGGTTATTGCCACACGACCACCAGGTTATTGCCCCACGGCCTCCAGGTTATTTCCGTATGTATTTTTTGTTGTTGCTCAATTCTCCGGTTCTGGCGGCGGCTGGAGTCGCTGTGAGAACACTGGATCTAATCGTGGTAACGATGTCTAACACGCGCAGGGCCAGCCGGCTCTAACGTAACACAACGCCAGCCGACTAGCGACACCAGCACCTAATATCGTGTTCATGTAATCGTTGTCTACGTCCGCTTTTTGCCAGGATTATCGGATGACCTAATTCTTTCTGTTTTAAAGCAGACAAACAGTGTAGAACACCATAATAAATATTATTATTGTTATATATATATACATATTAGATGTAGATACTTACTCCTGTATGAACGGACCCTGCTCTATACACACCTGAAACCAACTGATCAAATTGTCCCAATCACTATGGAAAACTGCTCCTTCGGGTTGCCTCTTCACCACACTAGAATTGCTAATCAATGAAGTATTTTGCACAATCGAGTTGGCCAGAGCCATATATATATATATATATATATATATATATATATATATATATATATATATATATATATATATATATATATATATATATATATATATATATAGAACACGTGAAGTTACACTGCAAAGACCTTCAGACACAGTCACGTTGTACAACCACGTAGAACGTGGCCTATTACAGTCACATTGCTATCGCTTCCCGTACCAGGCCAGCCTTGTAGAGTAGACACAATCGATGTAACACTTACCGACGCACTGATTCCACGACTGGTGATTCAACAACGTGATTACGACTTCTTGTTGGCGGCCGACTGCCGACTGCCGACTGACGGGGGCAGGAGTCGGGCTGTAGGTGTAGCTTACGTTACAATTTTGTTTTTTAATCGTGCATCACGTACGCACTGAACCGTGACGGCCGCGTGAACGGAGTCGGTCGACTGTGACAGTCTGTACAGTAGCTCGGAGGCCGCCCGCCTACTACACGACAGTTGTCACTGCGTCCACTTCCTGTCGTGTTATGTCGCTCCCACAAACACACATCATTATATGCACTGTTACAACACGGCCACAGCTGTGTGACTGGCGTGTGTCCAACGGGTGTAATGTGTGTATTCGCTCGAAAACCATGTATTCCTCACTGTCGTTCGAAAGTTAACAAATACGGATTTGGCCACCAGACTATTTTATTCAGTGAGATTAGCTAACTGGGAACGAACATACCCCAAACGTTAAACGACTGAAGAGTTGCGAGAACTTTCAGATAAGACGAGAGAAGGGAACTTCAGAGTGGTCTGGCGGGCCGTCGTTCCAAGAGAGAACAAACGACGCCGTCACTGTGCGTGTCAGATGCACTGAGGGGGACAATGGAACCAGGGAACACTCTCACACATCGACGTATTGACATAGCACAGAGGTGGGAACGGGGGGGGGGACAGCTGCCCCTGGAATTTCGGTGGGGACAGACACATGGTTTTGCCCCCTCGCAAGTCAGAAGTTATGATGAGACGGTAGCGAAAATCAATTGTGTCAACAGCACGCACGCACGCACGCACGCACGCACGCACGCACGCACGCACGCACACGCACAAACGTGTGAAAACACTGTCATTGAAGGATATTTGCGAGAACACGAGAAGGTAGGGGATAGCATAGACATGTTGATTGCGGAACATAGTTTTCTGTCTACCTCAGTAAAATAGTTGCTAGCGAAATTTCGGCAGATGCGGCGCTTAAAATTCCAACAGCACTCTGGATACAGTCAGACAACTTACCGAATGAGCAATTGAATCGACTATTGTCACTTCGGATGACAGTCGGAATGCAGCCGGTAAGTTAAACATTGAAAAACACAAACGTTACGCAATGTCTGGTGCAACACCCGCTTCTGTATCGCACACACAGACACCCGCTGACTCAACTGTGGCGAGCGGAAGTGACGCAAATGACGGCGGTCCTTGGCGAGTCGCACTGGTGATTTCAATGATCACCTGACATCACCGCCGTCTCACCTCCAGACCGTCGACTTCACGCCACATTGTCCGTCATCCAGCTACGCATAATAAACCGATTTGCTGCGCTCTATGGAGTCATTCAGACCCGTCCCCGGGCTCTAACAAAACGTTGCCAGAGGACATATGTGTCGGTTTGTCTGATGGTTTGCGCCCTGGTTATGATTTCTATCAAGCGATCAGAAGTGGTCGCGGTTATGTGGGGTCAACATTGCGCAGCAAGAGATAGTTGACCACTGTCACGTGAGCTCTGTCTATTCGTCTATCCATCTATATGTCTCTGTCTTTGTCTGTCTGTCTGTCTGTCTGTCTGTCTGTCTGTCTGTCTGTCTGTCTGTCTGTCTGTCTGTCTGTCTGTCTGTCTGTCTGTCTGTCTGTCTGTCTGTCTGTCTGTCTGTCTGTCTGCCTGCCTGCCTGTCTGTCTGTCTGTCTGTCTGTCTGTCTGTCTGTCTGTCTGTCTGTCTGTCTGTCTGTCTGTCTGTCTGTCTGTCTGTCTGTCTGTCTGTCTGTATGTATGTCTGTCTCTCTCTCTCTCTCTCTCTCTCTCTCTCTCTCTCTCTCTATATATATATATATATATATATATATATCTTGTATCTATCTTGTATCTATCTTCCGTCTACCTCCCTGTTTATCTCTCTGTCTCTGTCTGTCTGTCTGTCTATCTCTCTCTACGTTTCTCTCACTCACTCACTCACTCACTCACTCACTCACTCACTCACTCACTCACTCACTCACTCACTCACTCACTCACTCACTCACTCACTCACTCACTCACTCACTCACTCACTCACTCACTCACTCACTCACTCACTCACTCACTCACTCACTCACTCACTCACTCCCACCCACCCACCCACCCACCCACCCACCCACCCACCCACTCACCCACCCACTCACTCTGTTTGTATAGCCACATCGCCACAGTGATGACAATCCGGCCAGCTCCTGGTGCTATCAGTTGACGTGTACAAAGCTATCTGCCGTGGGGTTGACCTGGTGCGTGCTGCGTGCTGCGTGGTGCGTGGTGCGTGGTGCGTGCTGCCGACGGTCGCCAGGTCGCGTTATCATTCCGGGGTTATCACAACACATTGAGTGTCTCAATTTGGTAATAAGCTGTATCATATTACCTTTATAATCACAGCTTCTGTACTTGTAGATCAATGAGGCAAAATAACGAGAGAAATGAGCACGTACACTCCCTTTGACACAAACACACGTCGCTAACAGTGGATTCAAAGATTCAAAAGACTTTACTGTCCGTGTTAAACATCACATTAAAACAGATTTTTCTTCAGTTACACACTGGCACAATGGCCGCGCCACGTCTGGGAAGAAACCAAAGCAAAATGTACGACATTGCTGTAGGTCGGACGTAATGACCACTATACTCCGTGATACTGCTTATTACCAACGTCACACCGGGCAGCATCTCGTCCAGATGACCGCTGTGTGGTCACACCTCCGGTCAACTGGCCTCAGTGAAAGCTATGCCGCCCCCGCTGGCTCTAATTATCCGGGCGTCAAATCATTCCGCGAACTACAGCGGGCGCTTTGTCCACGACTCTCCCGTTGTGGTTCCAACACGGAGTCGTCACCGTGACAACCTTGTCATGCAATGCATGAGCATATAATGGTGTTGTGCTAAGGAGCGTGGTGTTAGGATGTGCGTGTCGGCTGCATGTTTCAGGACTCCAATAATATATGTTTCCAAAGGTAAAATTAACTTCAGCCCTGTAAACAAATTGGCCCACTCTTTTCTAGACGAGGTGTTTTGTTAGCTTTGACTAACCTAGGAGGCTCGGCATATCACAGGAATCAAGAATCAAGCGTCCGATGTACTGACCACACATGAATCCGGGAACCAAGCAACCAGTGCCTTGACAGGCGGCCAACTGCTGAACCAAACACACAAGGTCATAACACACACACGGGGGTCCCGCGACATGTGACTCTCGGTGATGTAGGAGGCAGACACTACACTGACTGGATTATGACGTAGGAAAGCAGACACTACACATAATTGTGACTATGTCTTAGGGAGGCAGACACTACACTGACTGGATTGTGACGTAGGAAGACAGATATCACACTGGCTAGACTGTGACTTTCGGTGATGTATAGGGAGGCAGACGCTGCACTGAGTGGACTGTGATTTAGGGAGGCAGACAATATACTGACTCCCGGTGATGTAGGGAGGCAGCCACTACACTGACTGGATTGTGATGTAGGGAGGCAGACAATATACTGACTGAACTGTGATGTATGGAGGCAGACACTACACTGACTGGACTCTCGCAATGTGTGTCTTTTGGTCGAGCGAGCAGGTGCAACCACAATAAACTTAATTCGTCTACGACATTTCGGTTACAGCGTTACTGCCCCGTTACGGTGGTTACGACGTCACTCTTCACTCACGTCTGTGTTGACAAGAGCACCGGTCGATCTGAATTTCCCTGATGATTTCCGGAAATACCAAATGGCCGCACAGCGACGGTGGAGGCGCCAAGTGCCCCGCCCCCGCCCACACAGACCCACTCGGCCTTCGTAACGTACACGAGCACAACACTCGATGTACCTCGCCACGCCTCAAGCACTAGCTGACTGCTCCAGGTGCTAGGTTTGACGTAAGACAGAACGCTGACATGCACGCAGTCATATACAGAACGCACGCACGTACCCTCACACGAAAATGTACTCGGATGACCTCACGTATATGTGTTATAACAACGCGCGAACATTCGTACTCACACAAACCACACACAGTGACACCGCGATCGCCAGACAAACACACGCCGGCACGTACACACAGACACATACACACGCACACACTCACGCGCACACCGACAGTACTCCCGGGCCAGGGTATATAGGGTCATTCTGGCGTCACTCCACTGTGAGAACCTGAAGTGACCATCCCCCGAATGAAGGATCCAAAGACGTCACATCAACGCGGCAGATTTCACGCGTAGTGTCCGCCGTCACGTTGAAGACGTCATCATCACGACACTCGCGTCACTCACCTTAGCGTGTGTCGTTGCAGTAACCACCCTCTGGTGCCAGTGACAGGGGTGTCCAGTCGGTGTGGTGAGTGCGTCTTTGACCCGGTGCCTGGACTGTGTTCGACGTCTTCCCGGATGGCGGTCGATCGATAGCAGTGACCGGAGCAAGGCGCAGGGAGTGTCCGGGGCGGGACTAGACGAGAGGCGGCGCGCCACTGGGCCACAGCACATGACGCGCCGCATAACTGATGTACATCCGGGCACTCGATAGTCTATTCCTCGCTCGCGCGTCGTAGTGGCAGTGACTGGGCGTGAGTGACGACGGAGCGAGCGAGGTCGGGCCGTGAGTTATATTCATTCACGCGCCGTGAGTTATATCCATTCACGCGCCGTTGAGTTATATCCATTCACGCGCCGTGAGTTATACCCATTCACGCGCCGTCTACAAACGGACACCGATCTGCACGTGCTGGGTGTCGCTATTAAAATGTAGCAGGATGTGGTGTAGGTTAACACAGTTTTTATTTTGTCACCAAATATAGACCAATCACACTTTGCCAACACACACGAAGTGCAGTCTGCCGCACTCGGGGATGTTAAAAATAAGATTGACGTCATAATAGCTAGGCCTACTGATAAAAGGGAGGGACCGTTACAAATAGATAAAGATAGGGCGGTTATAGTCGGATTCTCGACAACGACTACTCAACATGCGGAGTGTATAGCTACTGTTCTGTCTGACGATATGATGTAAGTCCACAATAAGGTGTTCGTCCGCCATTTCCCGAGCGACCAAACAGTACCCTATAAAAACAGCATTATGCAGGTTGTCCGAATTTCTGTGAGCACATATGTAGTGTGGAGTGAGTAGAAATTATGTTTTTGTGCAGCGTGCCATCAGAGCTATCAAATTATGACAGCTGTTAGTCGGTGCACTTCTACGTATTAATACAGTTGTAATTTTGCTTGGTGTTGTAATCAGGGGCAATCCGTGGGTGGTTCAAGCAGAAATGGAGGGGTGTAAGATTTGAAAGAAGCCAGAGGTACGAAAAGTTCACGAATTTGTAGGAAATGAAGGAAACGTTATAATGGTCGCCTGTGGAAATTGCAAATGATACGGAAAAGAGAGCCGTCGAATGATTTACCATATATTATTTTATTATACTACAGGTCTGCGTAAAATCAGAAGAACGCAGGCAGACTAACTACAGTTGTATGCAACCACAGTATTGAAATTCATCATTAACATCAGATCATAAAACTACAGAGGAATTCTACACCGAACTATACGGCAGCGAAAATAGTACCATAATTCTCACCACGCCGAAAGATGTAACAGGTATATGAAGAATGGGCAGCATCAGCAATGACCATATAGACATCGATATGCTAAACACAGGAAACATTACCTTCTCTAAGACACCAAGTGTGTATCAGAAAGACGAATATTACAGAATAGAAGAACGCAAAAATGGTGCTAATCGTCATGAAATGAAATACCAAATATACAAAGAACTACATCGTTCTCGCTCGTGCTCGTGCTCGTGCTCGTGCTCGTGCTCGTGCTCGTGCTCGTGCTCGTGCTCGTGCTCGTGCTCGTGCTCGTCCTCGTCCTCGTCCTCGTCCCCGTCCCCGTCCCCGTCCCCGACCCCGACCCCGACCCCGACCCCGTCCTCGTCCTCGTCCCCGACCCCGACCCCGACCCCGACCCCGACCCCGTCCCCGTCCTCGTCCCCGTCCCCGACCCCGACCCCGTCCCCGTCCTCGTCCTCGTCCAGTGTCGATTTCATCTGTGATTTCTTTGTCATTTCCATTCTCTTCTAAGATATCAACAAGAACCATCGGAATGACGTCCCCCTCGAACCAAAGTGGTTCCAGTTTTCCCGCTTCTGTGACATGATAACCACGGTCAAGAGGGGACGGTATTTCTGGAAAATGATCGAGAGCCCCGCGCCAGATACAGACTTGGAAATTGACTCTCTTGATGTGCTGGGAGAGAACCCGTCTCCATGGCGGAAATGTGGAGAGATGAATGGAGAGACCAGGCCGAAGGTCGACGTTTGAACCACATATGTTCTTGACCTTGATCTCTCTAGCCACATCAACTTGCTTCACTCACGGTCCGACCCCATACAAGCGACACGTACATTCCTCGATGCCATTGATATTGTGATCATCATCAAGCGTCCACTGCAGCAAATATGTGCATAAACGTTGAGTTCTGGCTCAGTAATTTTATTGGTCTTATTTTTTCTTTGCCTTTGAAAACTGAAGTGTAATCAGCACCAGTGAAGGCATGCAAGGCCAACAGAGCTGCGATGTATTCTTGGGAATAGTTGTCAGCCAAGTGGCTGATGTTGATCAACTTCTCTCCTGTATCCATAAGAATGTCGATCGAGAACGATTTGGCAAAATAGAGAAGTATAAAGAAGATGTCAGAGTCCTTTGCTCTGACCTTGATGGTCTTGATATGAGACATTGTAGTTTGGATGTACTTTATGTAGATGATAATAATCACATCAGTTTCTTCATGGCTGGAACAGATCTCTGGTAGATGTTCCACCGATGTGACTCCATCAAGGCAAGTTAGCTTGAACGCTTGACCCGCTTCGATGAAGATGATTGACCTTCGAACAATCTCTTCCATCATAGAAGGAGAGCTCCAGTGTTCGAGAAGAAGATGTATAAACGACTTCTTGTTTTCATCATTTGTGAGGAAGGCTTTCCAGTCGACAGGTCGACGAATGTTCAGCCCCTCAACGATGAACCATTCACCACACCGTTCAGCCAACTTTGGTGAGTGGAGACGACCGACATAGCTGTCTGTACTGAAACTTGTTTTCATTGTCGGGGGAACATCTTTCATGTAGAAGGAAGAGTTACCGTCTCGAATGAGGGAGCATTCGTTAGGATCAGGCAACAGTGCGTAGGCGTTACCAGCATCTTTGATCAGATAGCTCATCCCTTGCGCTTTGTTGTTTTTCGCAAAGAACCCATCGATCGTCGCCTTTGAATATGGCGTTAGAGTGAGGTGATAGGTCATCAGAACTGCGATGTTTACTTGCAGCCCTAGGACTTGCGACTTGACGAAGATTTGAAAGGTGAACCCACTTGTGGCCTTGTACTGCATCACCTGATTCGATGCGATAAGCTTTTATTCATGTGCGGTGGAAGCCATCGTCTTGAACTTGTTCCTTTTGATAGGGTCGAAAAACGGGACTGTCTTTATGAGAAATCGATCCCGGATGAATACTTCTTTTTGTGGTTTGCCATCTTTAAGAGCGTTCAGCACACCATGACGCACTTCTTCTGGCATAGCTGCTCCTGAAGACAAGCTGGTCAGTGGTTGAACAATCTCGAGATGAAATGGGTTGACAAAGCTTTGAAAAGCTTCGACCGTTCGCTTCACCTGATCCTCGGACCGATAGATTTCACGTGGTCTTAGGTCTCTTTGCTGCCTCTCTGCATCGCTGCCTGTCCGATCAACCATATTCCACATTGCCTCCACAAACTCTCCCTTGGCATGCGCAGTCAAAATGTGACGTTGACTCGCTTCATAATTACTGGTGATACCGCTGATACCAGCAGAATATGTACCAGAACCTGATTTTGACGTGAGCCACTTCATAGCTGTCTCTTCCATTGTTTTGTCAGTGTGGCAGCGGTTGCCTGGAGTCTGCGATCCAGCAGCACTGATAGCACCAGCACGCAGTAGTTTCTCTGAACCAGGGTGCGATTTCTCCATATGTTCTAGAACGTGGCCGTAGTACGTGAGAAATCGAGTGTAATTCTGCTGATTTGCGCAGAAAAAATAGGTATGGCATGCGGCTTAAGGCAGACTTGTACCTGTCGTAGTAATTTGTTTTGATCGCGTTGTTCAATGACAAGACGAGACAGATGCAATCCACGTATTCGAGTCAGAAGCGCCCAGATTCTCCCAGTTCTCCATGTGTCAATGTTTCTCTGAACTCCTTGTATTTGGCTATATGACCAGTCATGGCGGCTGAGAACAGAACTTCTGCGAGAGAACACTCACTCGGGCTCAGTTTCTCTAGAGAGGCAGTGCATTGAGGAGAGAGTGGTTCATGAGTTTCAGTGCATTTGTCGTAAAGGAGTCTCTCAAGGGCCTCCAGCATGGACTTGTATGTGTTCATAGCCCTATCCAAATTCTTCCCTTCGATGACCCCAGACATTGAGCCTGTAGTGATTAGTTTTGCGTCCAGGGCCACTTCGGTCCATCCACTAACCAGACAGTATCTTTTGCCAACACATTTCAAGTACGCTCCAAAGCATTGGAATGTCCCAATTAGGATGATGTGGGACTTGTACTTTTCAGGTTCACTCCAGATCATGGGATAGGCTTTCATGCATTCACCTAAGTCGAATGTACTGATGGTATACTCCTGCCCAGCTTCAGTAGATCCTTCCTGACTGCATCTCAGATAGTCTTGAATGGTTTTCAAGTCTGTTTTAGGGACATTTATCATGGGATAATAGCTAATAATCGTGATGCATTTAGGAAGATGACCTGTAGCTGAAACCCATCCTGATAAGCCAGGGATGATCTGCTCATAGGAATTGATTCGACGAGTGAATACTCAAATTAGGTCGGTATCTGACGTCGTCTGGTCTTCGTGGATAGATGTGGTCATGTCAGAACGGGATGATGTCAGAAGAGCTGGTTCAGATCGTTTCCGCTCGTAGTAAGACGGCAACTCCTGAACAGTGCTCTTGAATGCTCGCTGTTTCTTCTTAGGTTGGGTGTCAATGTGACAGTCTTGAGTCATTGGTGTTGGTGCTTCGGCATCTGTACTGAAACCTAGATCCTACTCCTGTATGAACGGACCCTGCTCTATACACACCTGAAACCAACTGATCGAAATTGTCCCAATCACTATGAAAACTGCTCCTTCGGGTTGCCTCTTCACCACACCATAATTGCTAATCAATGAAGCATTTTGCACAATCGAGTTGCAGAGCCATATATATATATATATATATATATATATATTATATATATATATATATATATATATATATATATATATATATATATATATAAGGACGGGATATTGATGGCAAAAAACTATTGCGCCGTTCTCATTATTGCATGCAGTACGCCAACAATTTATACTAAGTTATCTACATAATAGTTCCCACTTTCTAGATGAGCTTTAGTTGAATCGACACCTAGAAAACTAACACTGAATGTTTCTGCTGTAGTAGTTACGCCTGTAGGCCAAAGTAAATTATATCACGGACTTATATGCACTGGACTGCTGTCTCCGCCGCTCGCGGCGCTTCGCGAGCGGCTGAGTTGGCTGCAAAGGTCACGAGCGCACAAGATGTACTCCCCACTTCCGGTCTGCTAGCCACTGCGATGGAGATGCCAAACATCGACAGGATTCTTGCGGTGAATATAACTGTTTAATTCAGTAATAGTGATAATTTTCCTAAACGATGACTGTACCTAGTTTGGTAAATGTTGTGGCTATCTCCAGTGTAGTTCTAAATGGTTTATTTAATTCTATTTTCGTCGTACATGACGTATAATATGCATCGGGGTGTCGGCGTAATGGCGTAAACAATACCGAAGGCAAGGCTAACTTTTTTCTTGGGCAAGTGACGCAAGTTTTAACTAGTCTTGCTATGGGTGTAAGTTCATAGATTGGAATTATATGTAATGTTTAAATATTCATGATAATTTGTTAATCTCAAGCCAGTTTAACAACAGCCGATCATTTAACCGATCTGTCATTCTGTGCTGTCAGTTTATACCAGCCCTTGCTTGGCCTAGGCCCAAGCCCAGTTAGGCATTGATAACTGTTTTCAATATTTACTGCCATTCGCTTGTATTTATTATTGATTTGTGTTATTTATATTTTGATGATTGTTCATGTGCAATTTATTTATTCTGATCCTGTTTTATTATTGTGAATAAAATATCACTACAACTATTCCTAATTATAATTAATAATAATGCATTTTACTTCTAGAAATTTAAGCATTACTAAGAATTGTGTATTTGTTATTTCTAGTATATGTATTTAAATGCTTGGCATGGATATACAATAAATCTATGTGTTTGATTAATTATTGTAGTTATTACATGCACTTTGAATTGTTTTATTTCAGAAATCTCGCACCTGAAAGTTACACACATTACGTGTATGCATGATTACAAGCTTCATCTTGCTGAAGATGACACAGCAACATATCTACGCTGTCTAAAGATAATATAATAATAATATAATAATAATAAAGCTTTATTGCCATATTCAACATACATTATATGATGAATTGGAATGTAGTCTGGCGTTGACTCATATAGTGCCTATACAATAAAATGAAATATGGCAAATAAATATAAGATATATATATATATATATATATATATAAAATATACATTGTACATAATTTAATTTGTTCTTTAAAATGTTTTTTTAATATAATAAATAAATAAAGACACAATTAAAATAATAGATTATCTATTTAACAATAATTGTGGTGTAAACTAGTTAATAAATAAATATATATATATATAAAATGTCCTTTAAAATTGTTTTATATATATATATATATATGAATAAATTATCTTCTAAAAATCTAATTTAAATTATTAAACATACATTATAAGAGGACTAAATATCATTTAAAATTATATTTACAATTACAATTGAATTGAATGCGTCCAATTTTGTTTAAAAATATATTGATACAATTATTAAGTTAAGCTAAAATTTCAGGAGAAGAGAAGATTGTTGCTCAGTCCCTGTGAACATGATATATACACTGCAGTTTTAATAGACAAGAACACAGCATTATTGCATTGCCTGAACAAAACTATCTGTCAGTTAACTGTGAAGGTAGTAGTTCAAGGTACATAGCCTACAAAGTCGTCAATATATCATAGGCATCATCTGCATACACTAAATAATTTTACACAATTTATCTCGCTGAATGTGACACATAATACACATTGAATAATACAGACATCACTTTACAACTTAATTACAAAGCACTGGAATTAGATGGTTTCTGTACGACACAGGACACACTGGATTATGAACATTCCTGCGTAGATCTTGCAGAATATTGTGAATATTGCAAAAAGATTTGTGAGGTGGAGTAATGTGAGCAGCTTCTTCACCGTGCACTTTATCCCTATGGAGGGTAACCCAGAAAGCAGCATTTGGCACACGAGATGTTGGAGTCGGTGACGAAACACTTAACATTTATAAACATTACTTCATCAAGTTCATGTTGAAATGCAGAATATTATGAAATGGTAAACATTTATTACTGGTCTCTACTGAGCCTGCAGTATTTGTCCAACCTGTAAACACACGGTCACCCATAAACAAGTGAAGTATGACAACTGTGCTTCATTGTCATGCATTAATCTGTTGAGTTTGTTATTTAGATAATATTTATTAATAAAGTTATTATTCAATGACATGTATTTATTGATGGTTGATCATAATGTTTCATATGGTTCTAAACATTGCATAAATTATAATTTTTATTTACTTCATAATTATTTACTGCTGGCTTTCATCAAAACATAACCCTTTGCCGAGTTAGCATGCTAACATTAGCCAATTTTAACTTATTAATTAAGTTGGTGTTAATATGAAATTTCTGGCTAATGTATATTTACTACCGTAATTAATGTGGACATGTCTTAATAATTATGGACATTATGGCCGTTTATTCATGTGTATATACAAAGTACGGCTGCTAATTATATATTGATTTATTCATTAATTTATTATTAATGATTTTTTATTACATAATTATTTAATTTATATCTCTTACCATAAGAATGGTGGTTTTTACAAATTTCATGTTTATATAATATAAACATATTCATGGACATTGTGGCATTTTACAAAAAAAGTTTCTGTCTGTTGAGGTTGCCTGCTAATTATCACCTATTAACTAATTTATTATTACATGACTAGTTAATATATATTATATGCCAATTATCACCTATTAACTAATTTATTATTTCATGACTAGTTAATATATATTTATTCTCGTAATAAATGTGGTTATGCACACTGCATAATAATATTATGTATAAATATCTTCATATTTATGTACTCGGCTGGTCTTAATTAGAATGTTTTGGCCTGTTAACTTGGTGCACTACTTAACTAATATTAGCTAATTAACTGGATTAATTAGTATGAAAAAACATCAGTATTGAAAATGTATCACTCCATTCAATGTATTTTAAAATGTTGCAAACAATATTTTAATAGTTCTATAAATTACAACGTTATGCCATTTTAAAGTCACTTATTCGAATATTTATCAACAGAAACAAAAATGAGCTTATTTTATAATTATAAGAGATACACAAATTTAGCGCAATTTTTCGTTTTTAAATTGCAATAATTTTGGATCTAATAAAGTTATCGTAATAAAATTAACAGTTACGTGATCTGTAACTTATTACCTTTCATTTAAGCCAAAATTCGGTGGTAATTTTTTTAAGTGCCTACAGCAGGGCTACCTATTATATTTTCCGTAACGATCATGGGGTGTGGAGGGGGAGGGTTGTCTCGGGACCATCTGTATACTGTTGGCCCTGGTCCTAGGCTAACGTCCATCTCGTGGCTGTAACTAAATCCCAAGTCATTCATTTTGATTAAAACTGATGAATTGTTTCCTTCCCTAGTCTGGGTTTGCCCCAACCACCGAAGCAGCCACGGTTTCATTTACTGATAAATTGCAACACGGACTAGTACTTCGTAGTTGCCAAGTTGGGTCGATGATTTTTTCGCGGCAACGCATTTTAGCCGTTTAAAATCGTCAATACTTCACTCAAAACAACTTTCCAAACAATGTATTTGCTAGGATGTTATTAAACATACGTGTCATGTAAGAGTTTATCCAAATGTCTTATTAAAACGATGTTTTCCTGCGGTCAACTGCGAAAATGCCGGCAACCAGCAGACAACCGGAAGTAACTTATACATCTTGTGCTAGGTTGACCTTGCTGCGCTACTCTAGCGGCCTTGAACCCGGAGACAGCAGTCCAGTGCATATAAGTCCGTGATTATATATATTGCTCTAGTCTCGCTTAACCGACTGTCGGTCGGCTGCGGAACTACGCCGAGAGGACAGTCTGGTGATTTAACCGACGTTTGAATGCTACCAATGTAGGCTAAACAATGCTGCTACCTCACGGATACTGGTTAATCCTGCCGTAATTTCTATTTTTTTATAAACAACTGCAAATTTCCATTTTTTAATATAAGTTTAATTTTGAAAAGTGTTTACACAGTACAACATTATCTGATAAACAGCTATCCTTGTATGTTATCCGTGTGGGCTAAACAATGCTGCCACATCACGGATACTGGCTAATCCTGTGGTAATTCTGATTTTATAAACAACTACACATTTTTAGTTTTAATAATTTTTGTATTAACATCAGTTTAATTTTGAATATTGTTTATAATACAACATTAACTTATAAAAAGGTGTCCTTAATTAATTTGTTATTTCAAATTCGGCCCGAGAACCAATCAACATCTCTACTATAATCTGGGGTAAGTCCGCCCTTGCCGTTACAACTGCAGCTCATTCATTTCCCAGGTCGAGTTGGAGAGATGAAAAGTGCTGCCACCTCACGGAGCCTGGGTAATCGAGGCTAATATTCCTCGTCCCAGATGTCGGGGACAGGATCATGAATTAAAATGGCAAAATAGCATTGAAACGATAAGACGACAGACGAGAGTTGCATGCCCTCTATTGCTTCTTCTTCATCCAGTGATGGCGTTTCGCTTCTCCCAGCTGGCTTCACGTCATCACGCATTCTGTTGCGTTCTGTGGAAGTCTCTCCTGTAATGTTTTGTCAATGCAGGTCTTCACAACGGGTTTACATGCACGTACGTCCTTGGGCGGTAGACACACACACACACACACACACACACACACACACACACACACACACACACACACACACACACACACACACACACACACACACACACACACACACACACAACACACACACACACACACTCACATACACACACTCACACGCACACACACCACACACACACACACACACACACACACACACACGTACACACACACACACTCACATACACACACACACGTAAACAACACACACACGTACACACACACGTACACACACACACACACACACACACACACACACACACACACACACACACACACACACACACACACACACACACACACACCTCTCTCTCTCTCTCTCTCTCTCTCTCTCTCTCCTAGACGGACACAGTTCAGGCCAGGACAATAAAGAACTTAAGTCACGCCTTCCATTGGAGAGGTCACCCAAAACTATATTATGATTATAATTTTACAAATTAATCAGCCTTGGCTATGCAAACCGGATAAAAAATACAACAACAGAGTAACTGCACCATCCGAAAATAAACCTTCAAATGGCCTCAATGCTCAATTATGGGCAACTATTGACCGGTCTTGAGGTAAGAACTCGAGTAAGATAAAAAAAAGTACCGAAAATACTGTGCGATTCTGTGTTCGATATGGCGCCTGACACTATTTCGCTAATTAAGGAAGTCGCCAGCATTTCGAACTTTTGATCCATACCAGTGAAAATATTGTGTTATTTCTGCTAACTGCCGAAATATGTGCCGCCATCTGACGGCCCTTGGGAAACATGCAAGAAACGTGCCTGCTATAGTAATCGCTAGATGGAAGCACCATTTGAAAAATTGCGATTTCTTCCGAATATCGACATTTGGTGCGGCTTCGTGATCGGGCTAGCGCTCACTAAGCTCGCCACCAGTTAAATTGCTAATGTTTTATTCAATGTGTATGCAATATATGTCGGCATGTTATGGTTCTTATCTGCAAACAAATTTGATATTGCGCAACATTGTATTCAAAAATATGTATATAATTTATTATAATCTCTTTATTCATAATATTATAGGCCTAGCCTGGCTTTCTTCAAGTCTATAAAGGCTAATACTTTTTCAAGAACTCATCGTGGATATGCAAATCAAAACATAAAAAACATAAAGAAATAACAATACACGTAATTTAAATGTCATTCACACAAACACAAACACGAACACACATACACATCCATGTTTGTATGATCGATTCTACTGCCGGTATCAGAGTGTGTGTGCTGGGAAGGTCCACGTCTCACTGGTTGATGTGACCGTGTTGAGGTCAGACGACACTTTCGTCACGACGTCACCGACCTATTGGCTCACGTGCCAGCTACCACACCGGACACGAGTCGCCCGGACCATGAGCTCGAACAGCGCCGGGATGTCCACGAGTCGGGAACGTTTGGAAAAGTCATAATGTGTGTTATTATTGCTGCGCACAGCTGATCTCAGGCCGTACACTTTATTGACGTCAACATAGATGTGTCAATCAATCACAATTGGTGTACGCCGATTCTGTCTGACACTGTCCAGTAGCATACAATAGAATCTCCCAACTTCATTACGATAGAGAAGGCGAGACCGCAGTGCCCTGGTTGTGACGCAGTCAAGAAGCTAGTCTTTGCACACTTTCACCTTCACCTATCCCGTAGTCTTAGTGGACCGTTGGGGCGCCACAGATGACCTGGCAACCAGCTGCCTCCATTCCTCTCGCCTCTCAGTCTTCCTCATGGCGGCGCCCAGTGTCATGCCGTCCATTCCGGGATGTTTTCATCCCATCTCTTTTTTCGGTCTGCCTCGTCTTCGCCCTCCTTGCACTGTGCCCTACAGGATTGTCTTGGCAAGTCCTGAAGATTTTGTTATGTGCCCGTACCATTTCAGTTTGCGTCGTTTTTACTGTGATCAAGAGGTCTTCGTGGGGCCCAATGGCTTGCCGAGTTCTGTTTCGCACCTCTTCGTTTGAGATGTGGTGTCTGTAGATGATGCCGAGGAGCTTTCTGAGGCATCTCCTCTCCATGGCCTGTATCCTTCTCTCTGTGTCTGCTGTTAGAGATTAAGACTCACAGGCGTACAGGAATATGGACATGACTAGGGAGCGCATCAGTCTGATCTTTGAGCTGAGCGCTATATTCCTGTCAATCCAGATGGTCTTGAGTTTGGCGAGTGCTGCTGTGGCCTGGGCGATCCTGGCGAGAATTTCAGGTTTAGATCCTTCATCTGCGATGATTGCTCCCAGATATTTGAACCTGTTGACGCAATCTAGTTTCTCGCCGTTGACCCTGATGTCAGTGCTGAAGCCATTGGTGTTGTTGGTCATCAGTTTGGTCTTTTCTGCATTGATCTGCATGCCGAAGGCTGTAGCCGTCTTGTCAAGGCGCTCCACCAAGTCAGCTAGCTCCTCTTCCCTTCCTGCCAGACAATCTATGTCGTCGGCAAAATGCAAGTTTGTAATATTCTGGTTATTTTCATTTCTTTTATATTCTCATGTATGACTTGTATGAAAATTATTAGAAATTACTGTAACAAATAACATTGATATAGTAAAAATGTAAATAAATGTTGTTTTAAATGCATGTCATAATAATTATTAGTAAGTGACCACAATTAATTGCGAAAATAAAATTTATGTAATAAAAATGTAAATAAATGGTTTAAATGTATGTCATAATTATTAGCAGGTGAGATTAATTAATTGCGAAAATAAGTTTTTTTTTTAAATGAAACAAATGCACGTGATAATATTTATTAGCACTGCATCATAATCGAAACCATATCGTATTTTCGGCTATTTACCCTCTCAATCTACTAATACATTTTTTCACGTAGATTCTAACGATCTTGTATGCGGCAGAAAAACAGCGCGTAATGTTTTTATATAGGTCAGTTCGCTCAGTTAACTTTGCGAGCGAACTGGTCGGTTTTGTGTATTCCTCGATCCGACGACGCTCCCGCCTGCCAGGTCGCACTGCCAAATGCACGTGGTGCGTGTTTACTTCCAGCAACCAATCGCAACGCAGATAGCATTGCAAGCAGTGCCTTGACAAAATTTGTATCCGGAAAGGCGAAGTCGCAGCCGGGAGACTCACCAGACTGTCTTCTCGGCGTATTTCCGCATCCGACCGACAGTCGGATGCGGAAATTCAACGACATTGAAAGCAACTTCTTGGCGGAGTGGTCGCTCACCATCAACGCATCGAAAACGGAGAGTATCTGTATCACACAATACGTAGACGAGATAGAGGAAGAGTGGCGTGTGACGCTCAACTTGGGGTCGCTACTCGCTACTAATGATATATAATGAAGAAATAAGTTTTGAAAAGGGGTAGACTTGAAGTTAAACACTTATAAGTGTCTGCCCCTGTGAACAGTTTTGATAAAAATAATAAGTGTTCAGTTACACTATAAACAAACACGTGTACACAACAATGATTCACTTTCCGTGATATCGATGTATATTTACATGATATATTTATTTACGAGTATATTAACGTAATGACGTTTAAATATATATTTTGACATTATGCTAACAAGCGATGCATTTAGTGAGTTCCACAATTTCACGCCGAGTACAGGTATGGCCATTGCTCTCATATTTATACGGACATATTCTCTCATAAAGTTGAAGTTGAAGATCGTTTGGTAAAACATTATGATACGCATCAAACATAAATAAAATAGTTCTTAGTTCAACTATATCAGTGAATTTTAGAATGCGATAATTGTAGAACAAATTATGTGTATGATCCCATTGATCTAATGTATCAATCTGTATCAATCGAATCACTCTTTTCTGTATTAATATAATACACTTTATGTTTGTCACATATGTGTTTCCCCATATTTCAGAACAGTACATCAAGTGAAGTAAAAACAATTAACAATACAGAGTACGCATGCTGGAGTGGTACACACAGTGACTAAACTTTGGATATAACAGATGCTATTTTCGATAACTTGGATTTCATGTTAATGTAATTCTTCCAGTTTAACGATTCGTCAATTCAAATACCAGGAAATGTAGTGCCTTGAACTATCTGTAAAGTAGCATTATTGATAATAATAACAACGTTTATTATTATTTATTTATTCTGCCAAATAATATATAATTTGTTGTAGCAATATTCAATGACAGTTTGTTTACGCAAAACCACTTGTACATCTTATTAAGCTCCGTATTTAATTCACTTACTAATTCTGGTAAGAAAGAAATATATTTGTGTCGTCAGCGAATAAAATAAACTTCAGTGGCTTCGACACATTACACATATAATTAACATATATTGTAAACGGACCTAAGATAGAACCTTGAGGAACACCACACAGTATCGGTAAAAGCTCAGATTTATGTCCTTCATAACTAATGTATTCTGGGCATTCTGTTTGATAAAGAACTTCTTATCCATTGGTAAGCATCTCCACGAATACCATAGAATTCCAGTTTCTTGCATAACATTTGATGGTCTACTGTGTCAAAGGTTTTTTGTAGGTCGATAAATACATCAACAGGGTGGTTTTTGTAAATGTGTTCAATCTGTTGCTATGTAGCTTTTCCAGGATTTTAGATAATTGTGGGAGCAAGGAAATAGGTATATAGTTGTTGAAATCACTTTTGCTCCCAGACGTATAAAGTGGTATGACCTTGGCGATTTTCATTTTTTTTTTCAGGAAAGGTTCCAGTTTGGAAAGATAGATTAAATATATATGTTGTTGGCTTTACGACAGATGTAATTACATTTTAATGAGTCTAAAATCGATGTAATCACAGTCAATGGATGTTTTGCTTTTACAACCGTTTAGATTATAACTTCATATTCGTCAATTGGTGAAAGAAACATACTTTTCTTATTTCTAAGTTATCATACACAGATATTTTAGGGGGTGTTTTCATGTTATTCGCTAAATCAGGTCGAATGGTTGTAAATAAAATAAAATATTGAATACGTTATTTATGTCCGTTTTTGT
>JAODUO010001289.1:125000-165000 GCA_025642075.2 Ridgeia piscesae
ACCCTGAGAGACCTGCTGCGTCGTCGACCCCGACTGACGATAAAATATACAACGTAAGATGACGTCTTTAACACATGCACGTGTTAGTTAGTGTGTTAACACAGAGGCACACCAACTGTTACACAAGTGTCATGTCAGCGTCTTAACACATTCGATCCGTACATAGATGTGTTGGTCAGTGTCACGTGGTGTGTTTGCAGTAAGACAGCCGAGTCGTTTGTCGCCTTATGTCGTCTCTCTATCTTCCAGCAATTACGGGATGTCGTCGGACTGGATCGAGTGAATCGAGTCAGAGTTCTCCGACAGGTTTCATTGGGTAAGTTTCTACTCTACAGACGCGTCACGTGACACAACCACCCTCTCTCAAATAAACCCCGTCAACTGTGTCAACGCCCACCGAGTGTGCCCATGCAGGCGACAAGTCTGTCAGACTCGGCTGTAGAAAGTGTCGTCATGGTGACAAACAGTCGGCGTCCGAAGCGCTCGTGCGTCGCTGAGTAACTTGTGACACAAAGTATCTAGTCGAGCCGCGTCACTTAACAGTTCGACGTACGTCACAACAAATGTCGTTGTTGTGATCCTAGCATAGTTTGGTTACTAAATGCACGACTCTGGTGGTGAATACCGAAAACTAGATTATAATGGCGCCACTTTCGAACAAAAGAAAGCGCCCTCTAAATACCCTGGGTGAGCTCAGTTTACTCCGGCGTCACCGAAAAACATCGGCTATCTCCGTCATCACAACTAGGGCCCTAGCCCTAGGCGCTAGGCCTAGGCGCCGTTGGAATACCCCATTGGCATTGTCGTCGAAAAGAACTGGCCGAGCTTGGTACATTTCTATCACCTCATATTCACGTTCTTCTGTTAGGTACTCCGCCATTTTGTCACTTTGTCTGTCTCGGTGTTCAGTGACTGCATTATGCGATCGACGACATTGTTACAATAACAGTTTAGTTGTGTTTCTGATCAGCGTACATTAGCAACATCGGTCAATCTACCCGCGTACATTAACAATGTACATTAACAATAATAGTCTGGTCGATTCAGTTTTTTAATCAGCCAGACAACGAAAGACATAGGTAATTTTAGCAAGCATGCATTAGCAGCAATTAATAACGGTAAAATTAAGTCGGCGAAACGCCCGACTTACAACAAGTTGTATAGTGTACGCCGGCTACCCAGAGTTGTAAGAAACAGTTTTATAATTGACAGCATATATGTCTTAATTTATAGGGAGAATCTAATAAATTCATGCAACCACCAAAATAACATTAATGGGAAAGTGTTTCTCAATTCAACCAGTTAAATAAATATAATGTTTACATATATGACCGCGGTGAATGAAGAAGAGGACACGTTGAAAGCCTGACACATGTAACACATTTCTGACGAATGGTCCGTGACAACCACATTTTGTCTTAGACATTTGAAA
Organism: Ridgeia piscesae; assembly: GCA_025642075.2. Classification (NCBI taxonomy): domain Eukaryota; kingdom Metazoa; phylum Annelida; class Polychaeta; order Sabellida; family Siboglinidae; genus Ridgeia; species Ridgeia piscesae. The sequence continues at coordinate 126,433 of JAODUO010001289.1, forward strand.
CAACACAGTCTTACCAATGGTCCATCCGTGATGCGAGGGTTGCCTGGAGTCTTCGAGTCACGTGACTGGTGGACGTCATGGAACATGCCTAATGTGGTACGCTTTTAAGAAGGGGAACGCACTTCATAAGTGTGTCTGCTTTATCCATTTACACTATGACTAACCATATCCATTTATAAACAAACCATGCATGTATTCTGATGTTTTAATCGTGCACATGTTGGAACTTTATTGTAGAAATAAAATAGATTGTATTGAATAAAGGATGTTGAAGAAATAGCGGTCACGTCACTATAGCAGTTTACAGTCGACGTCATCAGCAGTCACCGCTTTCGAGGATGTCGTCCGCTGTAGTCCCATTGTGTTTGGGTGCACGATACTGTCTGTGTCAACATGGCTGGCTCTTGGTCGAATGACACTTGTCCAATAGGGGCAGCACCGACTCTACCACAACAGCGACAAGTGACTGTTGACAGTTGTTGTCCTGGTGTGGCGGCTTGTACACTCGCTGCTTATGTCACTGCCGCCAACTTGTTTGTAGGATGTTGTCACGTCACATGCCGCCATCTCACGCATGGTGTCTAGTATAACTTGTTTACTTTTATCTTTTTATTTACCCTTGTCTCATGAATGACAAGGGTGTTTTCCTTCCACCCGGAATTAGTCGGCGTAGTAATGTGTAACCGGAAGTCTGCTGTGTTGAATGTGGGGGGGGGAGAATGTGAAGGTCAAAGGGTACTGTGGTTATTAACTTGTTTTGTTGATGTTGCCTGGATGTTTACGTTACACTTAAGCATGTTCCTGTGATGGTATCTTTGACATTGCAAGTATCTGTATGCACTGACAAGTAACTAAATACAACGTTCTGTGTAATATACCTTAGACATAATATAAATACATATTTCGGTACACACACTTTGCTTTTATGTTTTGTTTGATTATATATTTCCCATAAGGCAGTAAACTACCAAGTAGATATATACACAGGTAGTGGAACCCGGGGGACTTAAGGATGGGATAGGATTACCCCTCCCAATATTTAGGAAGGAAGGTGTTTGTTTTTGGTACAAGACATAGTTTGTGACAGACATTTAAAAATACGAATGTTTACAAACTACTCAACTCAACAGTACCCCCCCCCCCATACATCACCACCCACCTGGCTGTGTCATGAACCAAGGTGAAGTGACAGTGGCTTTGGCAGGGAACTAGATATACACATGGGTATTGGGACTTGGGGAGGACAGGATTAGCCCCCTCCCAATATTTATCCCCACACACCCATATTGCTGTGTCATGAACCATCCTGACACAGAGAAGGTGATGTGGGAGGGAACATTTCCCGACGTTGTCTGTCACTGAAAATTGGGTTCGGGGAGAAATAATTATATCTCCTGCCACCCAAGCATACTGGGGTCACTAGCCCTATTTCAACACACAAGTGTAGTAATGTGCTGCAGATGTCGAGACAGAAACAAACTATGGCAGTTTCTCACATTTCCACTTTACTCATATTTTCTCAAGTTTGTACGTTATAAAATAAAAGTTTCATATATAAACTTATTAGTCGTGCACCACTGAAGCCAGCTCTGGCTCTGCATAGACCAACTAGATGACGTCTCCAACTGTCGCTAACATCATCACCGAGACAGCGGAGACAGCCAGCAACCAGCCCCAAGACAATGACAATCTCGGGACACATGAACGCTGCACCGTCAGAGTGCAACATATGTTGTAAATGCTGTCTAAAGCAATAAAATTACTACCTACATAGTTGCCAACACTGACGTCAGTGACTTATATAATACCCTCAAACGCATTAGCATCGACAACATCTATCTAAGAAACATTCACGGACTACGACCCAGGGACAAAATAAAATGTGACTATGGCCTCGTTTAGCCTAAAACACTAACTACAAGTTCGGTAGACGGAGGGTCTGGAGATACCTAGTGTGGCCACCACCCGCCAGGTGGCGGTGTGAACACAATGAAACCTGCCACTGCCGAGAGGGGGCAGCACATGAACACATAACTTCGCTTTACAATTTTAATAATTACACATAATTATTGTACATTCCTTGGAAGAATGTGTGTCAGACGTGGCTGCTAACACTCTAGTGTTGTCGCACAGTCTGGTCGTGTATCTAAGTCACGACTACATCATGACTGGCAGTGGTGACTGGTGACTACATCAGATGCCTTCTACGAGACTAACACTGGTGCAGCCAACACGTCTACACCGACCTCAAGACAACTGTAATATTTCATATGTAGTACCCCAGTGTGCTACGATTAAGTTCACACACGGCTATGCAAAACAACCACCTTTTGTGCAGGACAGTCGGAAAACCAAAGCCCTAATCCATCTAGAACGAAACAGAGTAGTTGAACAAACTTCACAAATGACACCAAGGTAGTTTGACAAATCTCTCTAGATACAACATGAATGGCGAGTTCTGTACAAACATTCTAGCATTCTGTGGATTTATCATAGAATTGCAACACGCATACATACAGAAAACATTCAACAGATTCAGGAATACTCTTTGGCACCGGTGCACCAGCTGAACATGACGTGTTCAACACGGCAATACTGCCAACTGTTTCGATAGCAATAAATAATGATGCGTAACGTCGACATCGCTTAGACACGGAATCTTCACGTCTTCAATCGGGAACTTGTAGTCATAAGTCAGTTCTTCACTTCTACAACAGTTAATTTCAGTTTAACATAGATTGATTCTACGGCTAGTTTAAGTTTAACACAGAATGATATAATGGTTAGTTTCAGATTAACAGAGACTCGTCATACAAACAGTTAATTTCAGTTTGGCAACATTTTCTCCTATAAACAGTTAGCAATACACAATATTTATACACTAAAAACCTAACGTACAGACCCTGTTTAGTAGTATTGACAACATTAAAACATATAAGAAATAAATACAATAAAAGTACAAGTACACATATGAGTACGTATATCTAAATCGATTTTGTACGGAAACTGAAATAGAACAAGTAAAATTAAACAGAAATGGCAGAATAAATAAACATAATAATATACATAGTAGTTAATTATTAATAAATGGCTACAGCAATACAATATTTGTGTAAATTGTAATCAATAATAAAAACATGTGTTAACTTGTAAACTGTTCATTAATAAATAATTAAAATGATATGCTAGTTGATCTATTTGAAAATAAATAAATAAAAATGTAAAAGGGTGGAAGGTGTAGAAAAAACTAGACATGAAATGTTGGTCCTACTCGAGAGAAACAACGGCGCCCATATCGATCAAGGTTGTAACGGGGAACCGCTAGCAACGCGCTATCAGCAGATCGTAAGGCGCGATGCGGCACGTAAATTATTAGGATCTTTAAAGTACGGTTTAGCCACCTGTTACCGATGTGTATGTGTTCGCAATGTCATTCTAGTACAAAGAAGTCATATTTTAATTTTTAATTTATGTCTTAGACCAATTTAAATACGTGAGTCGACGTAAACAAGCCAATATCGCCGCTACAAATGCAGCGTGAGCTGTAGGCGCATCCCGGAGGCATCAGAACCGCGGAGGCAATTTCTTATATTTGCGGACATGTCACCTTCCCTAAGACGACATCCTTTATTCTTTATAATGATAGTTTTATGTTTAATTTAAAAAAAATCAAATTTATTAAAACTATTTTTAGACTACGCAATACACACGCAGTTTACGCAAATGCATAATCAAGCCTTTCATACGTCTAAGTCGCAGATGTGTATACAATGTCGGACAACATATTTTCTTACTATTACAAGTAAGAGGTATTATGTGTTTTAAATGTGTAAATTAATAAAACTTTGCCAACTGATTATGCCATTAAATAAATAAGGTTGACTGCTGGTAAAATTGTACTCATGAGAATATGATAATGTAATGAGCGCCACCACGTGGCGGATACCGGCGCTATAAAAATTGACATTATTATTAGGTAATATAAATAAACTTGCCAATGTTGTACTAAAACATGAATTAACCAATCAAACAATAACGTGATGGATATAGCTAATGTGTTGGTAATATAAAATATATAGATGTCTAACAAGAACAGTAGTTTTTTGACAGTATGTGTTTATCCGAATAGGTTTTTTCTGTAATATATTTTGTTTGGTTTCGCTTGTACTATATGAATGTTCTCATTATAGAGTGAACTATGTAAATGTAATGACATTAATGCAGTGTGCGTACCTTTCAAAATGGAGATTGGAAAACATTATTTCTGTTTGTGTAGCATTCCTACATTAGGTGCTATTTTATTTGACATATTTTTGTCCTTTGATTTTAAACTTCCATTTTAAATACTTGCTGTTGTCTGCAAAACACCGTTTAATTTCAGTCGAAGAAGGCTGATCAAGTAGTTAATACTGTAGTTGCACCTTGCAGAAATCCAAGTGGAGGTATTTTAATTATTACAGGTTTTTTACTTAACTGTTTTCCTGTCACCACTTAATTTTCTCTCCTGTTGAAATTGCCTATACCATGACATTATTATCTTATAAGAAATTGAACGAGTGTCCATCCGATTGTAAAATCGTACGTACCTAATGAAGACGTTAACCAATTGAGTTGCAGAGACCGCCAGCATTCAAGTCCCGGATGTAAAGTGTCATTGCATAGATTATATGTGTGTCTTCGTAGTTTGTAAAAATTATTGTCAAATGCTACATACATACTTAATCTTTATACAAACATGGAAAACGAATTTTAGGTAATGCCTTGTTTCTATTCCCTGTGCATTGAAAATGCAAACAATTACCTTTTTGTAATTGTTTTCATGCACCACTAATGTGTAGATCAGTGACCTATGGTCCAGTGACATGAATACGGACAGACGTGTGTGACGTAAAGACGTGGGTGGAATGTGTGACCTTGGACACTTCCAATGTATCCAAGTTGGGGTATTAATAAATAAACAAAAACATAATTTTTGCAATGTAGCACTGTGTGGGTCTCGCAAAATGACGGAATAGACTCGCGGTGCAATTATACGTGCGACACGATGCATTCATTTGCGTCGGGCATCACATCGCTTTATGTATTCGAATTGAGACGCGACGCAAATAATTGCGTCGTGTCTTATATTGAATTTTGTCATGTCGGAAAAAATCGTCGGCCATCAGCGGCTCGTTTTCTCATAGTCAGTCGCTACATCGCATATTCTACTAAGTTGAAGAAGAAGGAACAATTTTGTTTTATTCCACCGCTATTTCACACAACACGCACATACACTATATCCATGTCAAACAGACTTGCAATGCAAATATAAATATCACAGCCAACATGACGGCAACTTACTCGGCCGCTCAGCGGTACCGTAAAATCGGTATAAAAGTTAGCTTTACACAAAATACCGTTAGACGGCACATTTGTGCGCGCGAATATTCAATTTTTATACATTTTACTTACTGCATTCGCACGCACGAAATAGTTTAATTACTTATACATAATATAATAATTAATTATTATCATAACTATAATTTGCAGGAAATTATAAGTATTATTATAATATAATAATATTATATTTATATAGCGCCACATTCAAATTGTTTGTGGCGCTTCACACCCCACTGCTATTAAAAATACAATAAGAATAAAACTACCCGTAGATAATATTTAGAAATAAATAATGAAAATACATGTGTCTATATAATTAACTAAAGTGACCTATCTATCAGTCATAAATAAACAAACAAATTCCATAACAACAATTGTGATAAATGAATGCAAAGGTATGGCTAATAGTAATGATTAAAATGGTAAAATAATTGCGACGTAACAATAATTTTCATTCAGCACATACACACACATTATGCATAAGAAAATATTTCTGAAGTTATTTTTCTACTTATGATATTTCCACCACCAGATTTGTAATACTAATTATTTTTGGACAAGACACTTTATTAATTACCGGAACAATAAATCACTGAAATTTAAACAGGAATATGAATATATGGGAAACATATGGTGGTAAAAAAGAAGGTTTAGGTGCATTTAAAATAATAATATTAATAATGTTATTGTTTTAGTTATTATTGTTATAAACATCACTTATATGTAATACAAGCTTGCGTTCTCGCAGCACACGCGGGATGTTTATAGCAATGGTGTTAAAATAAACAATGTGACATCATCGAACAACACGTAGTTTTCATACCTCTTTTATGATTAATAGGTAATTTTAGTTCTCCTTAAAATGCATGCAGTAAATAATATTGACCCCAGAAATGTTATCCATAATATCCTGATAATAAAATTTTTCTTGTCCGTTCATACATTAGATATATACTTTGCATTTTGGAAGGTGCGTCAAAGCATAGCATTTAAATGAAATTTAAATGTAAACAATGGCTGTTACTCGCCTGTTAGCAGTAGGCATCTCACTAGGATAGCATTGTAGATGACCATTCCAGGAGAGAATAAAATAATTAATAAAAAGGAAAAGTAATCTTTTTTGTTTTTATTAACGTTGCAAGTGACAAGTCGATCAACAATTGTTTGATTATGCATTTGCGTAAAATGCGTGTGCATTGTGTAGTCGTAAAGTAATTGTAAGAAATTGGACCATTAATAAATTTAACATACACAATTATCATTATAAAGAATAAGGATGTCGTCTTAGGGCCGGGGACATGTCCGCAAAGTTTACAAATTGCCTCCGTGGTTCTGATGCTGCGATGTCATGCATGCACCAAAGGCTTTCGGGAACAAATGACAATCTACTACAGCGCCTCTAGCGACCATTTAACTGAAACAATCCAACTGTTACACTAATAAAACAAGACTAACACATGTTGCACTTACATATAGGCACTGGAACCTTCATAATGGGGGCCTTAGTTCCAATATTTATGGACTATGTTTGCGCAGCCTGAAGACGGGTTTTTGGTGAGCATTCGGGTGTCAAGGTTTTACGTGAACATTTTTGAAACATACTCCCACCGTGATTGTTTTGCCAGTGACTTGATATTATATACACTGTATTGAAATTACAAATGGTACAAAAGCAGGCAGAATGTTGTGTAGAATCAGCAAGTATGACCATATCACGCCAACATTAAGTCACTTCACTGGTTGCCAGTGGAATTTCAGATTAAATGCAAGATGCAGTATAGTCCCCCACTTATATGGCTAACACATCAGTAAACCCAGTGGCTGTATAAGGAGCCTGGGAACCATCGATGAATGCCCCTGTTTCATGGCAAACTTGCTGTTTACTTAAAGTATGCATGCATGTTGTCAACATTCGAAACATCTAACATTACATAAATACCAGTTATGTGGTGTTTTGCCGAAAACAACAAGTGCATATGGCAGGCCTAGTTAATATGACTTGTGATTACAAATTACAGTTTTCGACTGCGATTGGCTGCTGAAGAGTACATTTTTATGCATCCCTGGCCATTTGCCGCGTCAACCAGGTGGCCGCTGGTGAGGGATAGTTTGTAATAGAAAACGCTAATGCAATGGACATGTGGCTGCATAATGTGGGTGGCCGTTGTGGAGGGTGGCTGTATAAGAGGGGGACTATTTACAACGCGGTATATCTACTGACGTTTAATTCTTTATATGGATCAGAATACATATCGGCAATGCTGATTCCTAGAACCATTCATTGTGGATTAAGTTCACGGGATGACTTAACAGTTGTTGTGCCCAGGACAAAGAGGAAAACTGGGAGATTGGGCATTTAAAGTTGTTGCACCAAAATTATGGAAATCATTTCCAAACGAGCAGCTGCAACAGTGTTGGTGTTTATATTTAAGACTCTCTATTTTAGCAGAGCCTACTAGTAACGTATACATTAAACTAATCTTACGCTCATAAATTTAGTTTTTAATTAATATATTTATATATTCATTTATTTTCCTCTTATATTATAACAATATATGTGCATTATGTTGAATGCGTATATAAACTTCCTTTGTGCCTTTTCCTGTATTGTACAGCACCATAGAATATTACTTTATAAACATGGTGCCATATAACTCAATAAACCCTTACTCACGTATAATACCATAGTATTTTGAAATAGGTGCATGGTATTTTATACAGGTACACCATGTTATGAATATTAAACATTGCCAGTCAGTAAGCGACATCATATCATTGACAAACAACATATCTCAATATAATTAGATTTGTCGGCATATCTGTTATTGGCAGATTAGTAAAAAGAATTGTAAAATAGCGGAATGCTGTATTATATTAGAACAATTCAATATAATTTATATTTAAATATGTATCAACAGATTTGGTTCATATTATGTGCTGGTATAACAATGATAAACTTAGAAACAGGTACATGGAACTGTGATAAATGTATAGTGGTACTCCATTTGTTGAACAAGAAAAACTGAAACCACAAAGCAGGATAGTGTCAAGAGGGTAAGGTTGAAAAGACGATAGTAGCTTATAGTAAGCAAAAAGGGTTGTCTCTCAGGACTGTTAACATGTTAGATTAGAAACAGTTATTGGGTCAGTTGGTCGAAACATAATTGACGTGACTGAATGATATCACTTTGAACGTGGTGTACAGCACACATGCATTATTACCAGTGCATAACAATAGTATTGATATTTCGGAATAATTTCAGAGCAAAATACAATAAATCAAAATGTCATTCAGTTTGTGTTAAATATTTGTCTAGGCAAAATTGTAGAATTGAATTGTGCACACAGAATCAAAGTTTTAAAATATGGTCAATGTTAAAGTGAACTGAGAAAGCATGTGTTTGCCAAAGACAGGTTATACAGTAACAAAAGATGGTTTGGATCTAGATGCTAGTCATAATAATTCTGTATTATTGAAATATTGTAATAACATGTCAAAGCATGTTATTTACAACATAATGACAAAATGCATGAGTGAGTATTGATATATTGCGCTTTGCTCTGAAATGCCACATATGTACAGTATAAATATGGATTTAATACTCAATAATTCAGAATGCACACACACCAACTATACACAATATCATAATAATAATAGTAGTTCATCTATGGCGCGCAATCTCTAACCAAATATTAATCAATGCACTCACAAATTATATATAAATAAACAATTTAAAAACAACTTAAAATACATTTGAATTAAAAAGATTAATAATTTACCATAATGTAACAAATATACCACTCATATTGATATCATTGCTGTCAGCCTGGTCAAATCTTGCTTCTTGACATCAATAATGACACCAACCTGAAATAACTGAAATATAACACAATGAAAATACAATATGTATGGGTTGTGTTATATCTCATAATCACTAATCTAAAAAAAGATTACCCATAAGAAGGACCTTGTATTATATATTGCCTCCTGACTTTTAAAAGACTGTTAAAAACTAATTTATTCCGGCCCGGGAATTCTGGGCTGTGTACGCAATGTAGATACTAGATAGATACTTGTGAGTTTCTTTAATGTTTATTATTTATTTTTATTTTACCTACTAATTATTTTGTACATGTCATTACACTAATTTTACACAATTTCTTCACGTCGTCTGTTATCAATACACCCTTTATTTTAATAATCATCTTTAATAATCTTCTTTGGCTGCATTATTTAGTTATTTATCATTTATTGATATTACTTTTTTTGGATTGGCTTCTACAGCAACTCTGCATCAAACGTCTATTATCAGTCTTTTTCATCGCTGGACACCACAACTATACAGGGTACTTCTCGTGGCACTGCCTCTAGGTGTCAGTGCTCCAGCCTGCCAAAGACGATCTTCTCTCCGATGCATTTGTCTGCAGACACGAGGCAGGCAGCTGGAACGCGGTCTCTGCCGATCAGTTCGGGGAGCAGACGGCAATAAAGATCGGAAAAGGGGACCTGAAGGGTATCACTCTATCATCAACACAAATAGCAGAATGGATTGACACTTTCCCCATATGTGCATATGTTTCTGACACGCTTGACCATTGCTACTTTCCAGAGGTGTCAAGCAGTTTCAACCTGGACCTCAACAGTCCTCGGCCAAGTCGTGAGGCAGTGATGAAGAACAAACACAACAAGCGTGGCCTGTTACGTCTTCTCAGCACATTCAACCTGGGGTGTGTGGCGTCAGTTGAGAGCAGGGATGATGGCGTCTTCTTGCACGGTGAAACATACACCACCATCATCAGCTATCAGTGTCAAACCGCCGATGCTCGTCGTCAGGTGGTCAGAATTCGTGCTGCTGGTCTACTTGACGTGGCGTTACGATCTACAGGTTCAGGTTGCTGTGCAGATGGAGAAGTGGGATGGTGTTGTCCTTGATATCAACGCCACATATGCCACCTTAAGGGACACACTGTGCTCACAGCTAGTTGGAGCCCATGCACTAAGCGGCTGTGATACTGTTTCCTACCCCTTCGACAAAGTTCTCTGTTCTGTTCTGTTCTGTTCTGTTCTGTTCTGTTCTGTTCTGTTCTGTTCTGTTCTGTTCTGTTCTGTTCTGTTCTGTTCTGTTCTGTTCTGTTCTGTTCTGTTCTGTTCTGTTCTGTTCTGTTCTGTTCTGTTCTGTTCTGTTCTGTTCTGTTCTGTTCTGATCGGTTCGGTTCGGTTCGGTTCGGTTCGGTTCGGTTCGGTTCGGTTCGGTTCGGTTCGGTTCGGTTCGGTTCGGTTCGGTTCGGTTCGGTTCGGTTCGGTTCGGTTCGGTTCGTTTCGTTCAGCCCAGTTCCATTTCAGGTTCAGTTCCAGTTCCGGTTCAGTTCGGTTCGTTCGGTTCGGTTCGGTTCAGTTCTCGTTCGTTCTGTTCGTTCTGTTCGTTCGTTCGTTCGGTTCGTTCGGTTCGTTCGTTCGTTCGGTTCGTTCGGTTCGTTCGTTCGGTTCGTTGTTCGTTCGTTCGTTCGTTCGGTTCGGTTCGTTCGTTCGGTTCGTTCGTTCGGTTCGTTCGTTCGGTTCGGTTCGGTTCGTTCGTTCGTTCGTTCGTTCGTTCGGTTCGGTTCGGTTCGGTTCGGTTCGGTTCGGTTCGGTTCGGTTCGGTTCGGTTCGGTTCGGTTCGGTTCGGTTCGGTTCGTTCGTTCGGTTCGGTTCGGTTCGGTTCGGTTCGGTTCTTTAAGACATTGAAAGCAGACAACTTTCCAGGGCTGTTCGACGCGCTGGGTGAGTAGAGTGCCACTCATGCGGACCTCGTGGCAGTTGGACAGCAATTCTTTGCGGCACCGCATGGACAACCCACGGGCACCTCGATGACTCAAGCTCGGTACAATCTATACACCCGCAGCCAGGGGAAGCCACTGCGCATCGTGTTACTGCCTCCGACGGACACAAACCTTTACCTCCACGTGCGACGTGCTCACCTGCAGATATTGCTTTGGAAGGCAGCTGACCAACAGGGTCCTCCAGATTTCTCCGTCTGTCATACCTGGTCATTATTTAGTGGCTCTTCTCTGAATGTTTTCTAAGGCAATTTTTTATTTTATCTTATATGTGTTATATCTGTTGTAAACAGTTGTAAAAGCTAAACATCCACTGACTGTGATGACATCGATTTTAGACTTATTAAAAGTGTATAATTACATCTATTGTAAAGCCAACAACACATATATTTAACTTATCGTTCCAAACTGGAACTTTTCCTGAACGTGCGACATATTGAATCCTTGTCAGTATGGCTTCAGGGAATAAATGTTCACTATACATGCACTTGTATAATGATAAGAAGTTATTTACCAAACAACGCAATACGTTAGTTACGAAGGGCATAAATCTGAGCTTTTATCGATACTGTGTGGTGTTCCTCAAGGTTCTATCTTAGGTCCGATATTGTTTAAAATATATGTTAATGATATGTGTAATGTGTCGAAGCTACTGAAGTTTATTTTATCCGCTGACGACACAAATATATTTCATTCTCATCGTGACTTACCAGAATGAGTAAGTGAACTAAACACGGAGCTTAATAAGATCTACAAGTGGTTTTGCGTAAACAAACTGTCATTAAATATTGCTAAAACAAATTATATATTATTTGGCAGATATGCCCATCAACAAAACGTTGCTAATATTATTATAAATAATGTTACTATACAGAGAGTTCAAGCCAGTAAATTTCATGGTGTCTTAATTGATGAATCGTTAAACTGGAAGAATCGCATTAACATGGAGAAATCCAAGTTGTCGAAAGTAACATTTGTTATATACAAAGTTAGTCGTTGTGTGGACCACTCCGACATGCGTACTCTGTATTGTCCATTGTTTTTACCTCACTTGATATATTGTTCTGAAATATGGGGAAACACATATGTGACAAACGTACGATGTATTATAATAATACAGAAAAGAGTGATTAGATTGACACACGGTGCCAATCGACGGAACCATACAAATAATTTGTTCTACAATTATCGCATTCTAAAATTCAATGACATAATTGAACTAAACACAATTTTATTTATGTTTGATGCCTGTCATAATGTTTTACCAAACGATCTTCAACAGTTATTTGTAAAATCTATTCCATTATATTCCGCACTCAAAACACATCAATTTATGAGAGAAGATGTCCGTACAAATATGAGAGCAATGTCCAAACCTGTACTCGGCGTGACATTGTGGAACTCGCGCAATGCATCACTTGTTAGCACAACGTCAATATATATATTTAAACGTCATTACGTCAACATACTCGTAAGTAAATATATCATGTAAACATACATCGATATCACGGCAAGTGAATCTTTGTTGTGTACATGTGTTTATGTATAGTGTAACTACACAATTATAATTAATACTAAGCATTGACACTTATTATTTTTAAATGTTCACAGGAGTAGACATTTATAAGTGTTTAACTTCAAGTCTAATCGTTTTCAAAACTTATTTCTTCATTGTATCATTCGTATCATGTGACTTATTATTTAGTTGATTTGTGTTGTTTGTTTTTCAATGTTGTGTGTTTTGAAATGAATTGATTGATTGATTGATTGATTGATTGATTGATTGATTGATTGATTGATTGATTGATTGATTGAATAAAATGATCATATTTTGGAAGGTAAACATTCTTGGGAATTGGATTTACATGCGCATGTTTAAAATATCTGGAAATTGAGTTAAACCGAGTGATAAATTTATAATATTTGTTACTTGATGAAGTAGAGTCGAGACATGCCTATAGTAGTGTAGCTGGAAGTGCATCTACATCACGTGCGTGATCACGTTATCAGTTTCTTCACTTCGTCGACAGTGACTAGCTTAACAAATGTAAGGAGATAATAAACAAAGCAGACCGGATTAGACTAATTTTGTTATTTAAACGAATAGATAAGGAGTCGCGGAGAGTATTGATTGGGACATCATTGTCATTGGGTAGAGATGGAGCTGGCCGGATCTGTGGATGTCTGCCTGCATATCTCACGTCTCCGCAACGACCTTAAGGTGGTGATACACGTACGATAGACTCGTACGAGTGACTCGGATGAAACCATCCCATTCATACATGTATCGCAAAATAGGATGTAACATCGTACGTGTATCATATACTAAATAACCAATGAGATAACAGCACTAAGTTGAACTTCGACTTTCTTAAAGGATGATGACAGGATCGTTCAAACGTCAACGTCAGACCCCTGTCAAAAGTAAGAAGAGAGAGCGACATCGTGAAATTAGGATCACTCGATTAACTGTTGTTCAGTTTTCACAATATTTGTATTTTAAACATTTCAATCCATAAAAGTGCTTGTCTGAACACAAGTTACCAATGAGTGAATGACACTGCAACGGGCCCTGGACAGGTGACTTGTGACTGGTGACTGCGTGACTGTGAGTGGGAATAATTTTTTAATGTCTAGTTAAATACAAAATATACACTCATGACCTACAATTTGAACTAGGTAAAAATCATCCGCACCCGTTTTTACACCTGATAAGGAATAGCTTTACGTTCTATCTCCGGAGAAAAATGTGATGTGCTGCCAATGCATGTAGGACACATGGTTTTGACCATGGCGTTTTTTTGTGGGCTTTTGATTTTGCAAGTCTGTTTTCGTAAGAAACATGTTCTAGTTCCGTAACAGTGTGTTTGCTTAACCTTAACGTATGAGGTGTGACCGATTTAGTACATAGATGTCACATGAAAGAACTATGAATACAAACGTCTGGACATGGTCATTGAAATAACTCTGATTAGATCCTCATAGATATATGGGGTATGTATAGGTGATTATTAATAAAAATGTGTAATGTACATACAAGTGATTGTGTATGCCCTTTTGCGTTCAGAAAAAAGGCTACAATGATGCATGGACGAGATTATTATCCAACTAATGTATATCTTGCATGAAGATGTCATGTCATTGGTTCCAACCCAAGGACTGATATTGGTGTGAGCACTTATTTGTGTGTTGACGCTCATTTGAAATATATGTTTATGAGATGATATTACAAAAATGTAATAATACATCATTGTTTCTGAAGCTGGGACTTATGTCTACTACTTCAGTATACCCAGTATTCATTTTGTCTATAGTAGTATGATATTGTTCAAGCCAGAATTGGGATTTCACAGATGTTCCTCTTAACTAAGCAGTTGCTCATTATACTTACATTCCTTAGATTCCAGTGTGGTCTAAATTGTTTGGTATTGTGTTCATAGATTCAAGATAATATAATGTCACGTACAAAACATGGTCAGGGTCACATAGCTTCCTTCCATGGGTTGTTATACATCAAAATGAAATGATTTCTTATATAATAATGCTTTATTTGACATCTTCATATATTTAGTTAATGTTTTAACACCTTATGACTAAATTATATATGAACTGTAATTAGACATGTTATTTATTATTAACTGAATTAACGACTTCGTAAACAGCCCAACTGTACACCTTTATGTATTGTCCTTCAGTGAAAGATAGATTGCTGAACATGTATATGGGATTATCTTCCCAGTGGTAGTACGACCAATTATGTACTGATACTCTCAAGAGATTGGTAATTATGTGAACTAGCATTACTAGTCACAAGTATTGCAGTGGTTATATTTTATCAGGGTTGGAGGAATCCAGAGTGGACTAAGTATTCAGAGCATTATATATATATATATTTATATACGTTCAAACTTAGGTTCATACCATGCACTATTTCGGGATGGGTCACATTCCGGAACATACGTTTGTGTTGATGATTAACGGCGAAACAGCGTCTAGAAGATATTGAAATTGCTGTGCGTTCATCCGAACAAAGTTTGCAAGTGCTCTGGGGTCCTCCACTTTAATTTCTTTCATCAGAGCATGACATTTTACGTGTCTTCAGTTTTTCTTTATTTTCTTCGTCATAAATTTGTTGCAGTACAGCCGATGCACCGAGCAAAATTGCATGTTCTTCTTCACTGCTGCTGCTGCTGCTGCTGCTGCTGTTGCTGCTGCTGCTGCAACTGTCTGCCATTGCCGTAAACAAGCACTTGTGCGTCTGTAATGGCCTTCATATTATGACGTCACGCACGCAACTCTCCCGACCCGATTGTTTCGCCACGACTACGTGTGCCATGCACTCGTACGAGTGACTCGTACGAGTCTATCGCCCCATTTACAGGTTTTGAAACGAGTGAGTAAGTAAGATATCACTCGGCCTATATTTCTACCCATTTTCAGCCTTCCCCATATACATTTTGTTGTTGTCAGTCTCGCTGTCTGAGCCATGTGCCTGCCTGCTCACACTCCGCTAGTCCGCACGTTAAATGAATGCAGTGAAGACCGGGGCTAGTAACGAAAACAACACATTTCAAGATTGCAACTTGGTTGAAACGTTTGTCATGCCAAAGGGTCGCCACATATCTCCCGCAGATAATTAGGGCATAATTAATTGTCCGGCTTATTACATTTGTGTGGTATAATGAGTTATAGGAGTTATCTAATATGTTACAATTTACCCCGATACTGAGCAAGTTGTTCCAGCCTACGGGGAAAATTGTACCATAAATATTTAGCATTGGTGATAATTTTAATAATATAGAAAACTACACGATTGGCACAATTGCTCTCTTTATATATAATTTAGGCTATGCAAGTAGTTTGTTGCATGACCTAACAATATAAGCAGTAACATACAAACACATAATTTTGTAGATTTAGCAATTCACCTCTTAAATACTGCACTCAACAAAATCGTTTCAATGACCAAAACACGCAATAACATAACCATTTCAATTACAATGCCATGTAGAGCATAACTTGTAACTGCTCAAGCAAACATTTAAAAACATGATCTGATTTAACAGTTGCTGTGAATCTACAATGTGAAATAAGTGCGAAGTCACACCGTGGGCATCATCTAAATGTCTTAATATAATAATGGTGGCATAGCTACAATGTGAAATAAGTGCGAAGTCACACCTTGGGCATCATCTAAATGTCTTAATATAATAACGGTGGCACAGCTACTTCATTTATTTACAAAATGGTCTCGTCGAATATATTTGAAAGCGTATCCTCTCCGCGTTAAATGAGGTATTTAGCTGATACGTGCTATTTTAAGGGTGAAATGACGGAAGACTATTCGACGTTTGGAGAAAGATGCGAAGTTCAGTAAGTTACAATGACTGCATCTTCTCAATTTCTACGAAGAATTTGCAAATTACGTAAAATTATAATTCACACACACAACGAGATAATAATAAGAAGAAGAATGAGAACATTTATAAAGCGCCATAAATCTGGAAATATCCATTCGGAGGCGCTGTACATGAGTATGTATACATGAGAATTATAATATTAAGTTTGTTAAGGTAAATAAAATACATAAAATATTTATAAAAGGTAATAGTAATAAATAATAAAATAAATAGATTAGCTAAAGATAATTATTAAAATAAATGATATCTTGGTAATAAAACAATGAGTATGACATTATGTAAAATTAATGTAAAACATGTACAAGATAATAAATAGGTAAAATAAAAATAAAAAATAAATAAACTGACAGGTGTCTATACTTCATACATAGCCCGGAATAGGTGGATTTTCAATAGTCTTTTAAAAGTCACGATGCAACATGACACGATATGTAGCTGTCATCTAAGATAAACCTTTAGCAATTAGAATGCCTGTTGTGCCCCTGTAAATACTAGCTACGCCAGAGTGCTCTTGAGTTAAACGATGAATGTTCAAACTGCGCCACCCCTTCACAATGATGTATATCATGCTAGGCGTGTAGCATGGTGTATATAAATATATGAAGGGAAATTTAACAAGGTCCCCATCAACTTGAAATTCATAGCAGACCAACTAATTATTAAAAAGATAAAGCAGAGAAACGTGAATCATGGATACAGATACGCTTACATTTTTGGCATCGAATAAGTCGATAATAATGTGTTTTCTTCAAAATAACATAACTCGATGGCGTGTTGACGGATTCACGTGATATTAAACGTGATATGCCCAAATCTATTGGTAAATATACTGTTGCCTTGCTGATTAATTTGCATTAACAGTTTTGCCTGCAAGCCTTCTGTTACAACTTACCCGTGTTAGAACTAGCCCCGGTCTCCCCGCCTATATACAGTATCGACTTAAACTATTCACATTCATCCAACATTGCATTTTCGATCAAATGCAACGTTTTGCTAATCCATTTATTTTATTGTCGTATAGTCACCCTTCTATCCGTATAGTTCACTTTAGTGGACGCTTGGTGCCGTGTGTACACGTCACTAGAACGTAGTATGTGCTGACGTCAGAGGCACTATCCTCCATCCGTAACCGTACGCGTTGGAATGGTGCCTCTTAATTGTACGGCTAAACCTTCACTAGCGCGGCCATTGGGCTAGACACATGTTGTCATATCTGCCCACCCGCGGCATTGAGTTGCCGGGCGTGGAGCTAAACAGACGCGAAGAAGATGTCATGCTGTAAAGCGGTGCGACGGCTGGGCTGTGGACTCCAACATGACTCGCCCAGAGACTTCGTCGAGTCACAGATGTGTGGTTCTCCTTTGCTGTATGCAATCTACCGAGTCGCCATCGCCACCTTCTTCCTGATCACGACCGTCATCAGCTTCGCGAACTATGTCAGCTACGCTCTCTGGTTTATCTTCTTGACGCACTGGTCCTACACCGTCATCGCAGTGAACACCGTCCTACAGGCGGTGTGCGTTGTGCGTCATTACACCGATGTCCACAGGAAGGCGGTCGGTGCCACGAGTCTCCAGATGTCGCCGGTCTTCAAGGTGATCTGGGTGTTGCAAACCATCGGGTTTACCACTGCACCTGTTGTCTCGAGCATCTACTGGATTGTCATCTACTCGGGCATTTTTGTCGACTTTGACAACGTCAACAAGCACATCATCAACAGTGTCTACGTCTTCGTCGACGTTTTCATCACCGGCATCCCGGTCAGACTTCTGCATTTCCTGTACAGCCTAGCTTTCGGCACCGTCTATATAGTGTTCACGCTGGTGTACTGGGCGGCAGACGGCAGGAACGTACATGGGGATCCCTTCATCTACTCGATCCTCGACTACAGCAACGACCCTTCGACGGCCGTCACCTGGTTGGTCGTCGTCTATGTCTTTCTCGTTGTTTGCCACTGCGCAACGTACGCCCTCTATCGGCTGCGCGTGCTGCTGGTGCGTCAGTGTAGGCGACACAACTCCACCGCGTACATTGAGCAGGATACAGCCGACTCGGAACCAGTAGAAACCAAGATAGATATTCCAGAGGAACATAAAATAATAGAGGAACACCAGATTGTGGCGGAACATCATGCGGTGGAGAAACATCAAATGATAGAGGAACATGAAATCGTTTGACTTTAAAAAAACACGATATTGTAAATAAGTAACGAAATTATAACATTAACAAACGTAATAAGTCTGTGTGTAAGTAAAACAAAACATTGAATTTTATTAGTATATAAAATAGTCTTGTCTTAGAATACACTACATTATATATATATATATATATATTATATATATATATATATATATATATATATATATATATATACATATGTGTGTGTGTGTGTGTGTACAATCGTGGAATCAGTATTATCACAGGATATAATATATGTATGTACGAAAGAGAGTGGGGATGAAAGAGAGTGTAGGGGAGAGATGCTGGAGAGAGAGAGAGAGAGAGAGAGAGAGAGAGAGAGAGAGAGAGAGAGAGAGAGAGAGAGGAGACCCACCAGGTCTGTGAATACATCCGGGTTCTGAGATACTGCAAGTTACATATGTACATATGCTATCTATCCAATCTAACACAATGAGGCGCGGTGGCCTAATGATTAGACTGCTGTACATCCGATCGGAGGTATACATTAATTTTATCACGACCCTAGCATAGGAAGTTGGATGTTCGATGTATATTGACTGGTGGAAATGACCACATATATCGCAGCCACGGAGAAAGCTCCAGTGTACACTTTGCGAAACAACGTCAACGCTTTGAGAAATGTCACCAGTCAGAAGTATTAGGTGTCGACGGATTACAAACGAACACCCATCAAGTCGACAATTCTGTTACCACCGTGAAAGGAAGACTAATGTGATGCGCACATCCAGTTGGATTGTAGGTCTAAGTAATAGTCTGCCACATTTATTGTAGTGCAGCAGCAATAAAACTGTCAAAGTTCGCCATTTGCTC
This sequence comes from Ridgeia piscesae, assembly GCA_025642075.2. Taxonomy (NCBI): domain Eukaryota; kingdom Metazoa; phylum Annelida; class Polychaeta; order Sabellida; family Siboglinidae; genus Ridgeia; species Ridgeia piscesae. Next base: position 146,061 of record JAODUO010001289.1, read on the forward strand.
AGTCTTTATTTCGCCACAGTTTACTTCCGGTTTTAGCACACACTCGCACGCACACATCAAGCACACTTCTGATTCAGCCTCAGTTTCGATATAGACATATTTGCTGACGTCCAGTACATATTGCGTTATTTGACCAGTTTCTAATTATATGCCCATCGACGTAGTAGATTTGCGAAGCGAGGAATAATTGTGTTGGTATTATCTTACAAAGAAGGTTAGGGAAGGGCGGGGTAATACGCACATGTGGTGCCACGTTTCAAACGACCACCATAAAGAACTATACCAGATAGTATGTGTTTCAAGTGCTGCCATATATTACATTTTTCTGACAAGACCAAAATAAAATGTTTACATCGCTACATTTGAAATCCTTGTTCCATCAAACATAATATCTGCATATGTGAATTATTGCTAGACGTGACGCAGTTTATTAAAATACGGGGAAATTGACATTTGCGGGCATTTTAAAGATGGCCGTCAAGCTAATCAGCTGCCCTGCCATAATGGTCATCATACAAAACATGTGCCTGAGACAGGAATTATTTAAAAAATCATATTAACACAACGCCATCCCATCTGGTACCAATAAGTGAATTTGTAAGTCTTGAACCATGAACTAAATAGGAACAGATTTGGTTTGACACAAGTGAAACCACTTCCATTATGCATGTTTAATTGATTTAATTATATATCAATTATATCATGACATCCGTACTGATACAGATATATTGCGTATTGCCCCAGCCAAGGGGCAATACGCCTACTTTTTTTTTTAAATATTTTAGAATGCATATATCTTGAAAATGTATAGTGATCAGATTGTGAATGCTGGCTATTATAACAAAGTTAAACAACCTTCGGGAATATTACGCTGTTTGTTTTCCGAATAATGTTTACTATTTGTTATTATTCAATTTCTTGCTTAAGATGGGCGTATTCTCCCACCCTACCCTAATATAGCATCATATTTATCATATCATGATATATATATGTGTGTGTGTGTGTGTGTGTGCGTGTGCGTGTGCGTGTGCGTGTGCGTGTGCGTGTGCGTGTGCGTGTGCGTGTGCGTGTGTGTGTAAAGATAGTACAAGTAAATACACGAACGACATCACTTTCAGAAGAAAACATCAATAACGTCTACAACAATGTGGGGGGGGAGTATATTAGGAATCCCAAACCACTAGGCCTATTTGATAGTGATGGGAGACGCGCAAGTATGGAAATGAACAACCGTATGGAAAGGGGCAGATTGAGGCGAGAAAGGAGCAGATTGAGGCGAGAAACGAAAGAGGCGACACCTTACTTCAATGGACAACAACACGAAATAAAAAATCACGAATGACATGTTTCAGAAGAACGCAGGGAGGACATAGACATGAAAAAGCCAAAACTTCTTCCGTTGCACTTCCAGGTTGATGTTACGCATTGCCATTCTGTGAGTTGTTCCAATGTTGCATTGGTTGATGACAGTTTCGATGTCAGGCCTTTTCATCAGGATGTGTATAAACAGTTTTGTAAACATCGGAGTTAACAGTGTAATATTAATATTTTATTTGTTGGCCAATTTCGATTACTTAAATATTTCGTAATTAAATGTAATATTCTTATAAATTTGTTTAAAAAAACCTCCAAACAGGCAAGGACCGATTAGTTGCTATCCTCTTCGCGAAATGCTTGGGGTTTGCCGATAATTATATCAGCCAGATGCGGGTGTTTGCTGATCTCTCCACCAGGCGCGGCGTGGTTGTATAAGAGCAACACATTAGTCTCGCTTAACTGACTCTCGCTGACCGAGAAAATCGTCCGGTGAGACATATGATGTATCATTGTTGAAATCCATCAGATGTCATCGGTGTTTTTGATTAATTCACAGGTTTATGTAAATAATAAACATTAGTTCTGATAGTGTTTATGCTTTTGATAATGAAATTAACAATATCATATGTATACACAAAATATATTGTTTGTGTGACATCACTTACTTCCTAAACTGCTGCAGGGGCATGCACACGACAACTTACATAAAGGAAAGTGGCTGTCAGTTGAGAACACGTCATTACAAATGCCAGCGGACAGTCGGGTAAACAGAGTGGTCTACTGGGCGGGTAAACAGAGTGGTCTACTGGGCGGGTAAACCGAGTGGTCTACTGGGCGGGTAAACAGAGTGGTCTACTGGGCGGGTAAACAGAGTGGTCTACTGGGCGGGTAAACAGAGTGGTCTACTGGGCGGGTAAACAGAGTGGTCTACTGGGCGGGTAAACAGAGTGGTCTACTGGGCGGGTAAACAGAGTGGTCTACTGGGCGGGTAAACAGAGTGGTCTACTGGGCGGGTAAACAGAGTGGTCTACTGGGCGGGTAAACAGAGTGGTCTACTGGGCGGGTAAACAGAGTGGTCTACTGGGCGGGTAAACAGAGTGGTCTACTGGGCGGGTAAACAGAGTGGTCTACTGGGCGGCTAAACAGAGTGGTCCACTGGGCGGCTAAACAGAGTGGTCTACTGGGCGGGTAAACAGAGTGGTCCACTGGGCGGGTAAACAGAGTGGTCTACTGGGCGGCTAAACAGAGTGGTCTACTGGGCGGGTAAACAGAGTGGTCCACTGGGCGGCTAAACAGAGTGGTCTACTGGGCGGCTAAACAGAGTGGTCCACTGGGCGGGTAAACAGAGTGGTCCACTGGGCGGCTAAACAGAGTGGTCTACTGGGCGGGTAAACAGAGTGGTCCACTGGGCGGGTAAACAGAGTGGTCTACTGGGCGGCTAAACAGAGTGGTCCACTGGGCGGGTAAACAGAGTGGTCTACTGGGCGGGTAAACAGAGTGGTCTACTGGGCGGCTAAACAGAGTGGTCCACTGGGCGGGTAAACAGAGTGGTCTACTGGGCGGCTAAACAGAGTGGTCTACTGGGCGGCTAAACAGAGTGGTCTACTGGGCGGCTAAACAGAGTGGTCCACTGGGCGGCTAAACAGAGTGGTCCACTGGGCGGGTAAACAGAGTGGTCCACTGGGCGGCTAAACAGAGTGGTCCACTGGGCGGGTAAACAGAGTGGTCTACTGGGCGGGTAAACAGAGTGGTCCACTGGGCGGGTAAACAGAGTGGTCTACTGGGCGGCTAAACAGAGTGGTCTACTGGGCGGGTAAACAGAGTGGTCTACTGGGCGGCTAAACAGAGTGGTCTACTGGGCGGCTAAACAGAGTGGTCCACTGGGCGGGTAAACAGAGTGGTCTACTGGGCGGGTAAACAGAGTGGTCCACTGGGCGGCTAAACAGAGTGGTCTACTGGGCGGGTAAACAGAGTGGTCCACTGGGCGGGTAAACAGAGTGGTCCACTGGGCGGCTAAACAGAGTGGTCCACTGGGCGGCTAAACAGAGTGGTCTACTGGGCGGCTAAACAGAGTGGTCCACTGGGCGGGTAAACAGAGTGGTCTACTGGGCGGCTAAACAGAGTGGTCCACTGGGCGGCTAAACAGAGTGGTCCACTGGGCGGCTAAACAGAGTGGTCTACTGGGCGGCTAAACAGAGTGGTCCACTGGGCGGCTAAACAGAGTGGTCCACTGGGCGGCTAAACAGAGTGGTCCACTGGGCGGCTAAACAGAGTGGTCTACTGGGCGGCTAAACAGAGTGGTCTACTGGGCGGCTAAACAGAGTGGTCTACTGGGCGGCTAAACAGAGTGGTCCACTGGGCGGCTAAACAGAGTGGTCTACTGGGCGGGTAAACAGAGTGGTCTACTGGGCGGGTAAACAGAGTGGTCTACTGGGCGGGTAAACAGAGTGGTCTACTGGGCGGGTAAACAGAGTGGTCCACTGGGCGGGTAAACAGAGTGGTCCACTGGGCGGGTAAACAGAGTGGTCTACTGGGCGGCTAAACAGAGTGGTCTACTGGGCGGGTAAACAGAGTGGTCTACTGGGCGGCTAAACAGAGTGGTCTACTGGGCGGCTAAACAGAGTGGTCTACTGGGCGGGTAAACAGAGTGGTCCACTGGGCGGGTAAACAGAGTGGTCTACTGGGCGGCTAAACAGAGTGGTCCACTGGGCGGCTAAACAGAGTGGTCTACTGGGCGGCTAAACAGAGTGGTCTACTGGGCGGCTAAACAGAGTGGTCTACTGGGCGGCTAAACAGAGTGGTCTACTGGGCGGCTAAACAGAGTGGTCTACTGGGCGGGTAAACAGAGTGGTCCACTGGGCGGGTAAACAGAGTGGTCTACTGGGCGGCTAAACAGAGTGGTCTACTGGGCGGCTAAACAGAGTGGTCTACTGGGCGGGTAAACAGAGTGGTCCACTGGGCGGGTAAACAGAGTGGTCTACTGGGCGGCTAAACAGAGTGGTCCACTGGGCGGCTAAACAGAGTGGTCTACTGGGCGGGTAAACAGAGTGGTCCACTGGGCGGGTAAACAGAGTGGTCTACTGGGCGGCTAAACAGAGTGGTCTACTGGGCGGCTAAACAGAGTGGTCCACTGGGCGGGTAAACAGAGTGGTCCACTGGGCGGCTAAACAGAGTGGTCCACTGGGCGGCTAAACAGAGTGGTCTACTGGGCGGCTAAACAGAGTGGTCTACTGGGCGGCTAAACAGAGTGGTCTACTGGGCGGCTAAACAGAGTGGTCTACTGGGCGGCTAAACAGAGTGGTCTACTGGGCGGCTAAACAGAGTGGTCTACTGGGCGGCTAAACAGAGTGGTCTACTGGGCGGCTAAACAGAGTGGTCTACTGGGCGGCTAAACAGAGTGGTCTACTGGGCGGGTAAACAGAGTGGTCCACTGGGCGGCTAAACAGAGTGGTCTACTGGGCGGCTAAACAGAGTGGTCAACTGGGCGGCTAAACAGAGTGGTCTACTGGGCGGCTAAACAGAGTGGTCTACTGGGCGGCTAAACAGAGTGGTCTACTGGGCGGGTAAACAGAGTGGTCCACTGGGCGGCTAAACAGAGTGGTCTACTGGGCGGGTAAACAGAGTGGTCTACTGGGCGGCTAAACAGAGTGGTCTACTGGGCGGCTAAACAGAGTGGTCTACTGGGCGGCTAAACAGAGTGGTCTACTGGGCGGCTAAACAGAGTGGTCTACTGGGCGGCTAAACAGAGTGGTCTACTGGGCGGCTAAACAGAGTGGTCTACTGGGCGGGTAAACAGAGTGGTCTACTGGGCGGCTAAACAGAGTGGTCTACTGGGCGGCTAAACAGAGTGGTCTACTGGGCGGGTAAACAGAGTGGTCCACTGGGCGGGTAAACAGAGTGGTCTACTGGGCGGCTAAACAGAGTGGTCTACTGGGCGGGTAAACAGAGTGGTCTACTGGGCGGGTAAACAGAGTGGTCTACTGGGCGGGTAAACAGAGTGGTCTACTGGGCGGCTAAACAGAGTGGTCTACTGGGCGGGTAAACAGAGTGGTCTACTGGGCGGGTAAACAGAGTGGTCCACTGGGCGGGTAAACAGAGTGGTCTACTGGGCGGGTAAACAGAGTGGTCCACTGGGCGGGTAAACAGAGTGGTCTACTGGGCGGCTAAACAGAGTGGTCTACTGGGCGGGTAAACAGAGTGGTCTACTGGGCGGGTAAACAGAGTGGTCCACTGGGCGGGTAAACAGAGTGGTCTACTGGGCGGGTAAACAGAGTGGTCTACTGGGCGGCTAAACAGAGTGGTCTACTGGGCGGGTAAACAGAGTGGTCTACTGGGCGGGTAAACAGAGTGGTCCACTGGGCGGCTAAACAGAGTGGTCCACTGGGCGGGTAAACAGAGTGGTCTACTGGGCGGGTAAACAGAGTGGTCTACTGGGCGGGTAAACAGAGTGGTCTACTGGGCGGCTAAACAGAGTGGTCTACTGGGCGGGTAAACAGAGTGGTCCACTGGGCGGGTAAACAGAGTGGTCTACTGGGCGGGTAAACAGAGTGGTCTACTGGGCGGGTAAACAGAGTGGTCTACTGGGCGGGTAAACAGAGTGGTCTACTGGGCGGCTAAACAGAGTGGTCTACTGGGCGGGTAAACAGAGTGGTCTACTGGGCGGGTAAACAGAGTGGTCCACTGGGCGGGTAAACAGAGTGGTCCACTGGGCGGGTAAACAGAGTGGTCCACTGGGCGGGTAAACAGAGTGGTCCACTGGGCGGGTAAACAGAGTGGTCTACTGGGCGGGTAAACAGAGTGGTCTACTGGGCGGGTAAACAGAGTGGTCTACTGGGCGGCTAAACAGAGTGGTCTACTGGGCGGCTAAACAGAGTGGTCTACTGGGCGGCTAAACAGAGTGGTCTACTGGGCGGCTAAACAGAGTGGTCTACTGGGCGGCTAAACAGAGTGGTCTACTGGGCGGCTAAACAGAGTGGTCTACTGGGCGGCTAAACAGAGTGGTCTACTGGGCGGGTAAACAGAGTGGTCTACTGGGCGGCTAAACAGAGTGGTCTACTGGGCGGCTAAACAGAGTGGTCTACTGGGCGGCTAAACAGAGTGGTCTACTGGGCGGCTAAACAGAGTGGTCTACTGGGCGGCTAAACAGAGTGGTCTACTGGGCGGGTAAACAGAGTGGTCTACTGGGCGGGTAAACAGAGTGGTCTACTGGGCGGCTAAACAGAGTGGTCTACTGGGCGGCTAAACAGAGTGGTCCACTGGGCGGCTAAACAGAGTGGTCTACTGGGCGGGTAAACAGAGTGGTCTACTGGGCGGCTAAACAGAGTGGTCTACTGGGCGGGTAAACAGAGTGGTCTACTGGGCGGCTAAACAGAGTGGTCTACTGGGCGGCTAAACAGAGTGGTCTACTGGGCGGCTAAACAGAGTGGTCTACTGGGCGGCTAAACAGAGTGGTCTACTGGGCGGGTAAACAGAGTGGTCCACTGGGCGGCTAAACAGAGTGGTCTACTGGGCGGCTAAACAGAGTGGTCTACTGGGCGGCTAAACAGAGTGGTCTACTGGGCGGCTAAACAGAGTGGTCTACTGGGCGGCTAAACAGAGTGGTCTACTGGGCGGGTAAACAGAGTGGTCCACTGGGCGGCTAAACAGAGTGGTCTACTGGGCGGCTAAACAGAGTGGTCTACTGGGCGGCTAAACAGAGTGGTCTACTGGGCGGCTAAACAGAGTGGTCTACTGGGCGGCTAAACAGAGTGGTCTACTGGGCGGCTAAACAGAGTGGTCTACTGGGCGGCTAAACAGAGTGGTCTACTGGGCGGCTAAACAGAGTGGTCTACTGGGCGGCTAAACAGAGTGGTCTACTGGGCGGGTAAACAGAGTGGTCCACTGGGCGGGTAAACAGAGTGGTCTACTGGGCGGCTAAACAGAGTGGTCTACTGGGCGGGTAAACAGAGTGGTCTACTGGGCGGGTAAACAGAGTGGTCTACTGGGCGGGTAAACAGAGTGGTCTACTGGGCGGCTAAACAGAGTGGTCTACTGGGCGGGTAAACAGAGTGGTCTACTGGGCGGGTAAACAGAGTGGTCTACTGGGCGGGTAAACAGAGTGGTCCACTGGGCGGGTAAACAGAGTGGTCTACTGGGCGGGTAAACAGAGTGGTCTACTGGGCGGGTAAACAGAGTGGTCCACTGGGCGGGTAAACAGAGTGGTCTACTGGGCGGGTAAACAGAGTGGTCTACTGGGCGGGTAAACAGAGTGGTCTACTGGGCGGGTAAACAGAGTGGTCCACTGGGCGGGTAAACAGAGTGGTCTACTGGGCGGGTAAACAGAGTGGTCTACTGGGCGGGTAAACAGAGTGGTCAACTGGGCGGGTAAACAGAGTGGTCTACTGGGCGGGTAAACAGAGTGGTCTACTGGGCGGGTAAACAGAGTGGTCTACTGGGCGGCTAAACAGAGTGGTCCACTGGGCGGGTAAACAGAGTGGTCTACTGGGCGGGTAAACAGAGTGGTCTACTGGGCGGGTAAACAGAGTGGTCTACTGGGCGGGTAAACAGAGTGGTCCACTGGGCGGCTAAACAGAGTGGTCTACTGGGCGGCTAAACAGAGTGGTCTACTGGGCGGCTAAACAGAGTGGTCCACTGGGCGGGTAAACAGAGTGGTCTACTGGGCGGCTAAACAGAGTGGTCCACTGGGCGGGTAAACAGAGTGGTCCACTGGGCGGCTAAACAGAGTGGTCTACTGGGCGGCTAAACAGAGTGGTCTACTGGGCGGCTAAACAGAGTGGTCTACTGGGCGGCTAAACAGAGTGGTCTACTGGGCGGCTAAACAGAGTGGTCTACTGGGCGGGTAAACAGAGTGGTCCACTGGGCGGCTAAACAGAGTGGTCTACTGGGCGGCTAAACAGAGTGGTCTACTGGGCGGCTAAACAGAGTGGTCCACTGGGCGGGTAAACAGAGTGGTCTACTGGGCGGCTAAACAGAGTGGTCTACTGGGCGGGTAAACAGAGTGGTCCACTGGGCGGGTAAACAGAGTGGTCTACTGGGCGGGTAAACAGAGTGGTCTACTGGGCGGGTAAACAGAGTGGTCTACTGGGCGGGTAAACAGAGTGGTCTACTGGGCGGCTAAACAGAGTGGTCCACTGGGCGGGTAAACAGAGTGGTCTACTGGGCGGGTAAACAGAGTGGTCTACTGGGCGGGTAAACAGAGTGGTCTACTGGGCGGGTAAACAGAGTGGTCCACTGGGCGGGTAAACAGAGTGGTCCACTGGGCGGGTAAACAGAGTGGTCTACTGGGCGGGTAAACAGAGTGGTCTACTGGGCGGGTAAACAGAGTGGTCTACTGGGCGGGTAAACAGAGTGGTCTACTGGGCGGCTAAACAGAGTGGTCTACTGGGCGGCTAAACAGAGTGGTCTACTGGGCGGCTAAACAGAGTGGTCTACTGGGCGGCTAAACAGAGTGGTCTACTGGGCGGCTAAACAGAGTGGTCTACTGGGCGGCTAAACAGAGTGGTCTACTGGGCGGGTAAACAGAGTGGTCTACTGGGCGGCTAAACAGAGTGGTCTACTGGGCGGCTAAACAGAGTGGTCTACTGGGCGGCTAAACAGAGTGGTCTACTGGGCGGCTAAACAGAGTGGTCTACTGGGCGGGTAAACAGAGTGGTCTACTGGGCGGGTAAACAGAGTGGTCTACTGGGCGGCTAAACAGAGTGGTCTACTGGGCGGCTAAACAGAGTGGTCCACTGGGCGGCTAAACAGAGTGGTCTACTGGGCGGGTAAACAGAGTGGTCTACTGGGCGGCTAAACAGAGTGGTCTACTGGGCGGGTAAACAGAGTGGTCTACTGGGCGGCTAAACAGAGTGGTCTACTGGGCGGCTAAACAGAGTGGTCTACTGGGCGGGTAAACAGAGTGGTCTACTGGGCGGCTAAACAGAGTGGTCTACTGGGCGGGTAAACAGAGTGGTCTACTGGGCGGGTAAACAGAGTGGTCTACTGGGCGGGTAAACAGAGTGGTCCACTGGGCGGCTAAACAGAGTGGTCCACTGGTAGCGAGGGACGAACGGTGGAGTGGACCGAGAGACGCACGGTGGAGAGGACAGAGGGACGCACGGTGGAGAGGACAGAGGGACGCACGATGGAGAGGACCGAGAGACGCACGATGGAGAGGACAGAGGGACGCACGGTGGAGAGGACCGAGAGACGCACGGTGGAGAGGACAGAGAGACGCACGATGGAGAGGACAGAGGGACGCACGGTGGAGAGGACAGAGGGACGCACGGTGGAGAGGACAGAGGGACGCACGGTGGAGAGGACAGAGGGACGCACGGTGGAGAGGACAGAGAGACGCACGGTGGAGAGGACAGAGGGACGCACGGTGGAGAGGACAGAGGGACGCACGGTGGAGAGGACAGAGAGACGCACGGTGGAGAGGACAGAGAGACGCACGGTGGAGAGGACAGAGAGACGCACGATGGAGAGGACAGAGAGACGCACGGTGGAGAGGACAGAGGGACGCACGGTGGAGAGGACAGAGGGACGCACGGTGGAGAGGACAGAGGGACGCACGGTGGAGAGGACAGAGGGACGCACGGTGGAGAGGACAGAGAGACGCACGGTGGAGAGGACAGAGGGACGCACGGTGGAGAGGACAGAGGGACGCACGGTGGAGAGGACAGAGAGACGCACGGTGGAGAGGACAGAGGGACGCACGGTGGAGAGGACAGAGGGACGCACGATGGAGAGGACAGAGGGACGCACGGTGGAGAGGACCGAGAGACGCACGGTGGAGAGGACAGAGGGACGCACGGTGGAGAGGACAGAGAGACGCACGATGGAGAGGACAGAGGGACGCACGGTGGAGAGGACAGAGGGACGCACGGTGGAGAGGACAGAGGGACGCATGGTGGAGAGGACCGAGAGACGCACGGTGGAGAGGACAGAGGGACGCACGGTGGAGAGGACCGAGGGACGCACGGTGGAGAGGACCGAGGGACGCACGGTGGAGAGGACCGAGGGACGCACGGTGGAGAGGACCGAGAGACGCACGGTGGAGAGGACCGAGAGACGCACGGTGGAGAGGACCGAGGGACGCACGGTGGAGAGGACCGAGAGACGCACGGTGGAGAGGACCGAGGGACGCACGGTGGAGAGGACAGAGAGACGCACGGTGGAGAGGACAGAGGGACGCACGGTGGAGAGGACAGAGGGACGCACGGTGGAGAGGACAGAGAGACGCACGGTGGAGAGGACAGAGGGACGCACGGTGGAGAGGACAGAGGGACGCACGATGGAGAGGACAGAGGGACGCACGGTGGAGAGGACAGAGGGACGCACGGTGGAGAGGACCGAGAGACGCACGGTGGAGAGGACAGAGGGACGCACGGTGGAGAGGACAGAGAGACGCACGATGGAGAGGACAGAGGGACGCACGGTGGAGAGGACAGAGGGACGCACGGTGGAGAGGACAGAGGGACGCATGGTGGAGAGGACCGAGAGACGCACGGTGGAGAGGACAGAGGGACGCACGGTGGAGAGGACCGAGGGACGCACGGTGGAGAGGACCGAGGGACGCACGGTGGAGAGGACCGAGGGACGCACGGTGGATAGGACCGAGAGACGCACGGTGGAGAGGACCGAGGGACGCACGGTGGAGAGGACCGAGGGACGCATGGTGGAGAGGACCGAGAGACGCACGGTGGAGAGGACCGAGAGACGCACGGTGGAGAGGACCGAGGGACGCACGGTGGAGAGGACCGAGGGACGCATGGTGGAGAGGACCGAGAGACGCACGGTGGAGAGGACCGAGAGACGCACGGTGGAGAGGACCGAGGGACGCACGGTGGAGAGGACCGAGGGACGCATGGTGGAGAGGACCGAGGGACGCACGGTGGAGAGGACCGAGGGACGCATGGTGGAGAGGACCGAGAGACGCACGGTGGAGAGGACCGAGAGACGCACGGTGGAGAGGACCGAGGGACGCACGGTGGAGAGGACCGAGAGACGCACGGTGGAGAGGACCGAGGGACGCACGGTGGATAGGACCGAGAGACGCACGGTGGAGAGGACCGAGGGACGCACGGTGGAGAGGACAGAGGGACGCACGGTGGAGAGGACCGAGGGACGCATGGTGGAGAGGACCGAGAGACGCACGGTGGAGAGGACCGAGAGACGCACGGTGGAGAGGACCGAGAGACGCACGGTGGAGAGGACAGAGGGACGCACGGTGGAGAGGACCGAGGGACGCACGGTGGAGAGGACAGAGAGACGCACGGTGGAGAGGACAGAGGGACGCACGGTGGAGAGGACCGAGAGACGCACGGTGGAGAGGACCGAGGGACGCACGGTGGAGAGGACCGAGGGACGCACGGTGGAGAGGACAGAGGGACGCACGGTGGAGAGGACCGAGAGACGCACGGTGGAGAGGACAGAGGGACGCACGGTGGAGAGGACCGAGAGACGCACGGTGGAGAGGACCGAGAGACGCACGGTGGAGAGGACAGAGGGACGCACGGTGGAGAGGACCGAGAGACGCACGGTGGAGAGGACAGAGAGACGCACGGTGGAGAGGACAGAGGGACGCACGGTGGAGAGGACCGAGAGACGCACGGTGGAGAGGACCGAGGGACGCACGGTGGAGAGGACAGAGAGACGCACGGTGGAGAGGACCGAGGGACGCACGGTGGAGAGGACAGAGAGACGCACGGTGGAGAGGACAGAGGGACGCACGATGGAGAGGACAGAGAGACGCACGATGGAGAGGACCGAGGGACGCACGGTGGAGAGGACAGAGAGACGCACGGTGGAGAGGACAGAGAGACGCACGGTGGAGAGGACCGAGAGACGCACGGTGGAGAGGACAGAGGGACGCACGGTGGAGAGGACAGAGGGACGCACGGTGGAGAGGACAGAGAGACGCACGATGGAGAGGACAGAGAGACGCACGATGGAGAGGACAGAGAGACGCACGGTGGAGAGGACAGAGGGACGCACGGTGGAGAGGACAGAGGGACGCACGGTGGAGAGGACAGAGGGACGCACGGTGGAGAGGACAGAGAGACGCACGGTGGAGAGGACAGAGGGACGCACGGTGGATAGGACCGAGAGACGCACGGTGGAGAGGACCGAGAGACGCACGGTGGAGAGGACCGAGGGACGCACGGTGGAGAGGACAGAGAGACGCACGGTGGAGAGGACCGAGGGACGCACGGTGGAGAGGACCGAGAGACGCACGGTGGAGAGGACCGAGGGACGCACGGTGGAGAGGACCGAGGGACGCACGGTGGAGAGGACAGAGAGACGCACGATGGAGAGGACAGAGAGACGCACGGTGGAGAGGACCGAGGGACGCACGGTGGATAGGACCGAGAGACGCACGGTGGAGAGGACAGAGAGACGCACGGTGGAGAGGACAGAGAGACGCACGGTGGAGAGGACAGAGAGACGCACGGTGGAGAGGACAGAGGGACGCACGGTGGAGAGGACAGAGAGACGCACGGTGGATAGGACCGAGAGACGCACGGTGGAGAGGACAGAGAGACGCACGGTGGAGAGGACAGAGAGACGCACGGTGGAGAGGACAGAGGGACGCACGGTGGAGAGGACAGAGAGACGCACGGTGGATAGGACCGAGAGACGCACGGTGGAGAGGACAGAGAGACGCACGGTGGATAGGACCGAGAGACGCACGGTGGAGAGGACAGAGAGACGCACGGTGGATAGGACAGAGAGACGCACGGTGGATAGGACCGAGAGACGCACGGTGGAGAGGACAGAGAGACGCACGGTGGATAGGACCGAGAGACGCACGGTGGAGAGGACAGAGAGACGCACGGTGGATAGGACCGAGAGACGCACGGTGGAGAGGACAGAGAGACGCACGGTGGAGAGGACAGAGAGACGCACGATGGAGAGGACAGAGAGACGCACGGTGGAGAGGACCGAGGGACGCACGGTGGATAGGACCGAGAGACGCACGGTGGAGAGGACAGAGAGACGCACGGTGGAGAGGACAGAGAGACGCACGGTGGAGAGGACAGAGAGACGCACGGTGGAGAGGACAGAGGGACGCACGGTGGAGAGGACAGAGAGACGCACGGTGGATAGGACCGAGAGACGCACGGTGGAGAGGACAGAGAGACGCACGGTGGAGAGGACAGAGAGACGCACGGTGGAGAGGACAGAGGGACGCACGGTGGAGAGGACAGAGAGACGCACGGTGGATAGGACCGAGAGACGCACGGTGGAGAGGACAGAGAGACGCACGGTGGATAGGACCGAGAGACGCACGGTGGAGAGGACAGAGAGACGCACGGTGGATAGGACAGAGAGACGCACGGTGGATAGGACCGAGAGACGCACGGTGGAGAGGACAGAGAGACGCACGGTGGATAGGACCGAGAGACGCACGGTGGAGAGGACAGAGAGACGCACGGTGGAAGGACGAGAGACGCACGGTGGAGAGGACAGAGAGACGCACGGTGGAGAGGACAGAGAGACGCACGGTGGATAGGACCGAGAGACGCACGGTGGAGAGGACAGAGAGACGCACGGTGGAGAGGACAGAGAGACGCACGGTGGAGAGGACCGAGAGACGCACGGTGGAGAGGACAGAGAGACGCACGGTGGAGAGGACAGAGAGACGCACGGTGGATAGGACAGAGAGACGCACGGTGGAGAGGACCGAGAGACGCACGGTGGAGAGGACAGAGAGACGCACGGTGGATAGGACCGAGAGACGCACGGTGGAGAGGACAGAGAGACGCACGGTGGATAGGACAGAGAGACGCACGGTGGATAGGACCGAGAGACGCACGGTGGAGAGGACAGAGAGACGCACGGTGGATAGGACCGAGAGACGCACGGTGGAGAGGACAGAGAGACGCACGGTGGATAGGACCGAGAGACGCACGGTGGAGAGGACAGAGAGACGCACGGTGGATAGGACCGAGAGACGCACGGTGGAGAGGACAGAGAGACGCACGGTGGAGAGGACAGAGAGACGCACGGTGGAGAGGACCGAGAGACGCACGGTGGAGAGGACAGAGAGACGCACGGTGGAGAGGACAGAGAGACGCACGGTGGATAGGACAGAGAGACGCACGGTGGAGAGGACAGAGGGACGCACGGTGGAGAGGACAGAGGGACGCACGGTGGAGAGGACAGAGGGACGCACGGTGGAGAGGACAGAGAGACGCACGGTGGAGAGGACAGAGGGACGCACGGTGGAGAGGACAGAGGGACGCACGGTGGAGAGGACAGAGAGACGCACGGTGGAGAGGACAGAGAGACGCACGGTGGAGAGGACAGAGAGACGCACGATGGAGAGGACAGAGAGACGCACGGTGGAGAGGACAGAGGGACGCACGGTGGAGAGGACAGAGGGACGCACGGTGGAGAGGACAGAGGGACGCACGGTGGAGAGGACAGAGAGACGCACGGTGGAGAGGACAGAGGGACGCACGGTGGAGAGGACAGAGGGACGCACGGTGGAGAGGACAGAGAGACGCACGGTGGAGAGGACAGAGGGACGCACGGTGGAGAGGACAGAGGGACGCACGATGGAGAGGACAGAGGGACGCACGGTGGAGAGGACCGAGAGACGCACGGTGGAGAGGACAGAGGGACGCACGGTGGAGAGGACAGAGAGACGCACGATGGAGAGGACAGAGGGACGCACGGTGGAGAGGACAGAGGGACGCACGGTGGAGAGGACAGAGGGACGCATGGTGGAGAGGACCGAGAGACGCACGGTGGAGAGGACAGAGGGACGCACGGTGGAGAGGACCGAGGGACGCACGGTGGAGAGGACCGAGGGACGCACGGTGGAGAGGACCGAGGGACGCACGGTGGAGAGGACCGAGAGACGCACGGTGGAGAGGACCGAGAGACGCACGGTGGAGAGGACCGAGGGACGCACGGTGGAGAGGACCGAGAGACGCACGGTGGAGAGGACCGAGGGACGCACGGTGGAGAGGACAGAGAGACGCACGGTGGAGAGGACAGAGGGACGCACGGTGGAGAGGACAGAGGGACGCACGGTGGAGAGGACAGAGAGACGCACGGTGGAGAGGACAGAGGGACGCACGGTGGAGAGGACAGAGGGACGCACGATGGAGAGGACAGAGGGACGCACGGTGGAGAGGACAGAGGGACGCACGGTGGAGAGGACCGAGAGACGCACGGTGGAGAGGACAGAGGGACGCACGGTGGAGAGGACAGAGAGACGCACGATGGAGAGGACAGAGGGACGCACGGTGGAGAGGACAGAGGGACGCACGGTGGAGAGGACAGAGGGACGCACGGTGGAGAGGACCGAGAGACGCACGGTGGAGAGGACAGAGGGACGCACGGTGGAGAGGACCGAGGGACGCACGGTGGAGAGGACCGAGGGACGCACGGTGGAGAGGACCGAGGGACGCACGGTGGAGAGGACCGAGAGACGCACGGTGGAGAGGACCGAGGGACGCACGGTGGAGAGGACCGAGGGACGCATGGTGGAGAGGACCGAGAGACGCACGGTGGAGAGGACCGAGAGACGCACGGTGGAGAGGACCGAGGGACGCACGGTGGAGAGGACCGAGGGACGCATGGTGGAGAGGACCGAGAGACGCACGGTGGAGAGGACCGAGAGGACGCACGGTGGAGAGGACCGAGGGACGCACGGTGGAGAGGACCGAGGGACGCATGGTGGAGAGGACCGAGGGACGCACGGTGGAGAGGACCGAGGGACGCATGGTGGAGAGGACCGAGAGACGCACGGTGGAGAGGACCGAGAGACGCACGGTGGAGAGGACCGAGGGACGCACGGTGGAGAGGACCGAGAGACGCACGGTGGAGAGGACCGAGGGACGCACGGTGGATAGGACCGAGAGACGCACGGTGGAGAGGACCGAGGGACGCACGGTGGAGAGGACAGAGGGACGCACGGTGGAGAGGACCGAGGGACGCATGGTGGAGAGGACCGAGAGACGCACGGTGGAGAGGACCGAGAGACGCACGGTGGAGAGGACCGAGAGACGCACGGTGGAGAGGACAGAGGGACGCACGGTGGAGAGGACCGAGGGACGCACGGTGGAGAGGACAGAGAGACGCACGGTGGAGAGGACAGAGGGACGCACGGTGGAGAGGACCGAGAGACGCACGGTGGAGAGGACCGAGGGACGCACGGTGGAGAGGACCGAGGGACGCACGGTGGAGAGGACAGAGGGACGCACGGTGGAGAGGACCGAGAGACGCACGGTGGAGAGGACAGAGGGACGCACGGTGGAGAGGACCGAGAGACGCACGGTGGAGAGGACCGAGAGACGCACGGTGGAGAGGACAGAGGGACGCACGGTGGAGAGGACCGAGAGACGCACGGTGGAGAGGACAGAGAGACGCACGGTGGAGAGGACAGAGGGACGCACGGTGGAGAGGACCGAGAGACGCACGGTGGAGAGGACCGAGGACGCACGGTGGAGAGGACAGAGAGACGCACGGTGGAGAGGACCGAGGGACGCACGATGGAGAGGACAGAGAGACGCACGGTGGAGAGGAACGAGGGACGCACGATGGAGAGGACAGAGAGACGCACGATGGAGAGGACCGAGGGACGCACGGTGGAGAGGACAGAGAGACGCACGGTGGAGAGGACAGAGAGACGCACGGTGGAGAGGACCGAGAGACGCACGGTGGAGAGGACAGAGGGACGCACGGTGGAGAGGACAGAGGGACGCACGGTGGAGAGGACAGAGAGACGCACGATGGAGAGGACAGAGAGACGCACGATGGAGAGGACAGAGAGACGCACGGTGGAGAGGACAGAGGGACGCACGGTGGAGAGGACAGAGAGACGCACGGTGGAGAGGACAGAGGGACGCACGGTGGAGAGGACAGAGAGACGCACGGTGGAGAGGACAGAGGGACGCACGGTGGATAGGACCGAGAGACGCACGATGGAGAGGACCGAGAGACGCACGGTGGAGAGGACCGAGGGACGCACGGTGGAGAGGACAGAGAGACGCACGGTGGAGAGGACCGAGGGACGCACGGTGGAGAGGACCGAGAGACGCACGGTGGAGAGGACCGAGGGACGCACGGTGGAGAGGACCGAGGGACGCACGGTGGAGAGGACAGAGAGACGCACGATGGAGAGGACAGAGAGACGCACGGTGGAGAGGACCGAGGGACGCACGGTGGATAGGACCGAGAGACGCACGGTGGAGAGGACAGAGAGACGCACGGTGGAGAGGACAGAGAGACGCACGGTGGAGAGGACAGAGAGACGCACGGTGGAGAGGACAGAGGGACGCACGGTGGAGAGGACAGAGAGACGCACGGTGGATAGGACCGAGAGACGCACGGTGGAGAGGACAGAGAGACGCACGGTGGAGAGGACAGAGAGACGCACGGTGGAGAGGACAGAGGGACGCACGGTGGAGAGGACAGAGAGACGCACGGTGGATAGGACCGAGAGACGCACGGTGGAGAGGACAGAGAGACGCACGGTGGATAGGACCGAGAGACGCACGGTGGAGAGGACAGAGAGACGCACGGTGGATAGGACAGAGAGACGCACGGTGGATAGGACCGAGAGACGCACGGTGGAAGGACGAGAGACGCACGGTGGAGAGGACAGAGAGACGCACGGTGGATAGGACCGAGAGACGCACGGTGGAGAGGACAGAGAGACGCACGGTGGATAGGACCGAGAGACGCACGGTGGAGAGGACAGAGAGACGCACGGTGGAGAGGACAGAGAGACGCACGGTGGAGAGGACCGAGAGACGCACGGTGGAGAGGACAGAGAGACGCACGGTGGAGAGGACAGAGAGACGCACGGTGGATAGGACAGAGAGACGCACGGTGGAGAGGACCGAGAGACGCACGGTGGAGAGGACAGAGAGACGCACGGTGGATAGGACCGAGAGACGCACGGTGGAGAGGACAGAGAGACGCACGGTGGATAGGACAGAGAGACGCACGGTGGATAGGACCGAGAGACGCACGGTGGAGAGGACAGAGAGACGCACGGTGGATAGGACCGAGAGACGCACGGTGGAGAGGACAGAGAGACGCACGGTGGATAGGACCGAGAGACGCACGGTGGAGAGGACAGAGAGACGCACGGTGGATAGGACCGAGAGACGCACGGTGGAGAGGACAGAGAGACGCACGGTGGAGAGGACAGAGAGACGCACGGTGGAGAGGACCGAGAGACGCACGGTGGAGAGGACAGAGAGACGCACGGTGGAGAGGACAGAGAGACGCACGGTGGATAGGACAGAGAGACGCACGGTGGAGAGGACAGAGAGACGCACGGTGGAGAGGACAGAGGGACGCACGGTGGAGAGGACAGAGGGACGCACGGTGGAGAGGACAGAGGGACGCACGGTGGAGAGGACAGAGGGACGCACGGTGGAGAGGACAGAGGGACGCACGGTGGAGAGGACAGAGAGACGCACGGTGGAGAGGACAGAGGGACGCACGGTGGAGAGGACAGAGAGACGCACGGTGGAGAGGACAGAGAGACGCACGGTGGAGAGGACAGAGGGACGCACGGTGGAGAGGACAGAGAGACGCACGATGGAGAGGACAGAGAGACGCACGGTGGAGAGGACAGAGAGACGCACGGTGGAGAGGACAGAGAGACGCACGA
>JAODUO010001289.1:175000-192500 GCA_025642075.2 Ridgeia piscesae
ATGGCCGCCGTTGTTTCTCTCGAGCAGGACCAACTGTGTGGAATACACTACTTGAGGATTTGCGTTCCACAGAATGCATGAACAAGTTGAAAACACGTCTTAGGACTTATTATTTCAACATTGCATTTAATGTCTAGATTTTTCTACACCTTTCACCCTTTTATATTTTTATTTATTTTTAATTAGCTCAAGTAGCATGTCATTCTAATTATTCATTAATGAATAGTTTACAAGTTAACATATATAAAAAATACTATTAATTACAACTTACACAAATATTGTATTGCTATAGTCATTTATTAATAATTAACTACTATGTGTATTATTATGTTTATTTATTCTGCCATTTCTGTTTAATTTTAATTTATCTAGTTCAGTTTCCGTACAACATTGATTTAGATATACGTACTCATGTGTTTTACTTTTATTATATTTATTTCGTATGTTTTATTGTTGTCAACACAACTGAACAGAGTTTGTACTTTGGACTTTTAGTGTATAAATAAAGTGTATTATTATTATTATCATCATCATGCCAACCAGTGCACCAAACGGATGTACATTGTTATTTAGCGACAAACGAAATTTTTCTAGCCAAACAATAGTAATATATAATATTGTTTCACTGTAGCGACTGGGGAACTGGAAAGACCAGGCACTGGTGACGTCACACTTGTAGGCACTGATGACGTCACACTTGTAGGCACTGGTGACGTCAGACTTGTAGGCACTGATGACGTCACACTTGTAGGCACTGATGACGTCACACTTGTTGGCACTGGTGACGTCAGACTTGTAGGCACTGGTGACGTCAGACTTGTAGGCACTGGTGACGTCAGACTTGTAGGCACTGGTGACGTCAGACTTGTAGGCACTGGTGACGTCAGACTTGTAGGCACTGATGACGTCAGACTTGTAGGCACTGGTGACGTCAGACGTGTAGGCACTGGTGACGTCAGACTTGCTTTTACAGTACATTGGCAATGGTTAGGTTTTATTAATTATATTACATGCTCATGTCAAAACAGCTGGCTTTTATTTCATTGTTCATGTTACATGCAACTCGAGAGGAAATATACTAGTTTCGCAGGCGTCGTCATGTACATGCTGGTAATACTACTGAGGTCGACAGTCCGATAAACAATATAAAAAGCGAATAAAAAACCGGTATACTGAAATATCATACCTTGGTGAATTCAATATGGGGTGAATCGAAAACGGTACCGATGTTCGTGCATCTTCGACGACATCAAAAGCATATATGTTTCCCTTATCAACAGCACACGTATGTAAGACGAACAGTTTTAAATATATTATGTGTCGACAGTTTAGCAGGTCGTCCATCACTCTGCATTCAGGCACTCCGTAACGCTTGTGGAGCAACCTGGGCAATGTAGACAATATTACACCGTCCCTGTCTAAAGTCCATTGGCGACCAAGTTAAAGTGATTTGGTGACCATGTTTTACTTAGCTGCCCAGTTTGGGGTATGGAACCGCCTGGTGCATTGAACTGTAGTGGCTCAGACCCTCAGTGACTAGAGCGTCAGACTCTCGACCATGAGAACCCGGGTTCGAAATACCGTGTCAATCTTTGGGCAAGTTCATTCATTCTACATCGCTACAGTTCATTCAGATGTATGCATGAATATCTGACAGTGTTGGATATCTACGTACGAACATTCTTAGCGCAGTAAGTGCACGTGGCTGGATGCTTCCGACAAAAGTCGGACATCCAATTGACAACAAAATGATTTACGCGTGTAATCACACACCAGAGAGCATGTTCCGGCCAAAGTATCTTAGTAACAAAAATACAAGTATTTGTCCTAGTTATCGAATAACTTTAATAATATATAAATAGATAATCAGAAAAGCGAATGAAGCGAGCGCTATCATTGGACCAGGCAACGTACGGACTTATGAATATACATATAACCGAATTTCTACGAAGGGGGTGTACTGCGTTGTCGTTACCCGGGCAATCGGTCGAGGGGGTGGGTTAAAGCGAGAGGCCTCCGGCACTATTCAATTCGAAACATGTACACTTATAGTCTCCCCTCTTGGCCTGGGTGTTTCGGACGAGACGCGCCAATTAACCAGATCAGCCAGGGAGTAAATTGTAAAACCGTGCTGGTCAGTCCTGATGACTGGATTCTGCCCTATATAGAGCATTTACTTACCTTAACTGGCTGACCTCTCATCGGTGTTTGTAGGGTAACCGAGAAAAAACGTCTGGATGATTTCGTGGACGAATTACGCTTTGGTCATCTACCGCCGGACACTGCTCACCAGCTGTCACTCCAGGAAGTGGTCCCACCGAAGCTCCACCACAACGTGACCGTTTTGACGGCACACATCACCGGTCTGCCCGCCGTCGACGACACGACAGTGCTGGAGGTAACTAGATGTGTGGATCGCGTTGGCATAGTGTCACACTGTCAAATGAGAGAACACGAGTTAGAATACAGTGGGGCCATCTCGAATTTTGGGCAAGTTCGTTCACTCGCTGTTGCTCCAGTTTATTTACTTGGCTGGATATTTGTGAGCCAAGTCTTTGCGCATTTACAACATGGTTGAATGTTCCCCAGAGAAAGTGGGACAGTGTCCGGTTGAACATGTCTACAAGGGCGGAGTAAAGCGCCTTCAGCAGTCTTAAGAATACCGCGCCATATATAAATTTACGTATCAACGCTAAAAGACATAGAAGACATATTTTAAATAAATCCACACCCACACCACTAATTGTGCAGCCTCACAGCATGTCCTCGGTGGAACTATCCACGTTTCTGGAGGAGCAATGTAGATTAGCACAGTTTACCTACACAATCCCGCAATATCTGGATTTGCGTTTGGTCACGAGAGTCTGCGGGAAGAGCCCAGACCAATGAGTTTATGATGAATCAAAATAACATCGACGTTGGTAGACTATCGTTCGGTTGAGGCATTGAAATATAATGCAATTATTGGATCTATTGTAGATCGCGTCCATAACGCGGGAAGTGTTGTCGATCTTCAACGCGCTGGTCGAACGCTTCGGCATGTTCACCCCAGAACCTGACACGTACCCACCATTTGTCATCTCGGGTAAGCTACCATTCGTAAATTCATATATTCTTAATCTGGCGACTATCCACCATATGTTATCTTGGATCAGATGTTATCTTGTTAACCTGACACCTACCCGCCATTCGTTATCGCGGGTACGTCCGTCTCGTGTTAACACCTACACGACACAGTTCATTATACAATAGTGAAATTAATTCGTAGAGCGCAGTAGCTCAGTGACTCGAGCAGTGGACGTGCCATGGATAGAACCCGGGTTGAATCTTGTGCTGCTCTGTGTAACCTCGCATACAGCTGTTCACTCGATGATACTCCAGTCTACTCAGCTGTATGAAAGAGTACTTGCTATAGAGGTGGTCAATATAACCTTAATACTATAATCACGTATAGTCCGTATAACCTTAATACTATAATCACGTATTAATTGCTAGTTAGTCGAATGCTGCCCATTCGATTGAAAAAGGAAGGGAGTAAAGTGTAAAGCGCTTCTGCAATACCAATGGATATATACTGTGCTATATAAGAACTTACCATTTAACATTATATTAGATTCAAGTGACTTCATGTGATTCACCAGTTTTCTCTCATTCTTATGTTGTGTGCCTGGCGTTTCAGCACTACGCCGCATATTTATATCATTGGCTAACCTTCCACCTTTTTTCTCGTTCACACCCAGTACATTTGTCGCAGTCAACCTACTTCTCACCTATCTTTAATACAAAACTCTCACCATCGACGTGTCATTTCTGTCCAGGTATGGAAGCGACCGGACCACACGCTGATGCCCAGAATATGGCGCGCTTCGCCCTTGAACTGCTTGATGACGTCAATAAGATCCGACCGGACGTGAACGGCGCTGCGCAGATTAGTGTGCGCGTTGGTATCCACACCAGTAAGTGGCAGGGATCGGACAGACTGATAAGTGTATTTGAGTTAGTAGATTTTAAAGGTGTGACTGTATAAGGTGTTGACTGCAAAATCTTGGATTTATAGATGATTTTAGTGAGCGGAAATTATATTTGAGAGTAATTGAACTACGACACACATGTATGGAGTAAGGTGTGAACAGATTTGTTAATTCAGACGTTGTCACCAATGTGAAAGGTAATTGTAGGCTGACCTGGCGACCTGGCACAAGACCCAAGATAGTTTATTAAATTTCTCAACGTAGACATAAATTGTCTTGTGGTCAGTACAAAATCATAAAAACAGTAATTACATAGGCAGTCGCACACAAATATTCCATACATTCACGAAAACAATTATTGTTTAATTATATGTTTAAACCTACTAAAATCAAAAAAATTGTATAAACATTAAACTATAACTAGGATTTGTTGATAATGTTGATAACTTTATATTTATTTATAACCGGATTTAGGTTTTGTGATGAATTTCATTTACCTTTCTTTGCCCTCAATGTCCTGAGACTCCTGCCTAAAGGTAGCATAATAGAGAGACAGGATGTGACCCAACTCACTCATGGTTTCTATACGCTTCCTCTGCGCGCTCCTGTCATACAGCTGATTTAGTCCAGTCTGTTTCACTCCCACAACTTGTCTTCCTCTATTAACAATACTGTTAAACTTGTCTATTTTCTTCACACTCAATGCACCAACGCAGCAAACAAGACAATATGTCAAAACAGATTTAATGAAGCTACAATAAAACATAGGATTATGAAAGCCAACACAAACAACAACAACCCCATTACAATGAACGGAGAGCCACTGGAAGAGACAGACTCATTCACATACCTGGGCAGTATAATCAACAAACATGGAGGCACAGCAGAAGACGTCAAAGCAAGGATACAGAAAGCAAGAGTTGCATTCATCATGTTGAGAAAAAATTGGAGAGCAAAACAAATCAAAACTAACACCAAACTGAGAATATTCAATTCAAATGTCAAGGGAGTTTTACTCTATGGATCGGAGACATGGCGAAGTACACAGAAGACACTAAAAAGAATACAGACCTTCATCAACAAATGCCTGCGTAGAATCCTACACCTGAAGTGGACAGACAAGATATCCAACACTACACTCTGGAAAATGACCAAGCAACTACCCATAGAAAATGAAATAAAGAAGAGAAAATGGAGGTGGATAGGACATACACTCAGGAAACCACCAAACACCATCACCCGTCAAGCCATCACATGAAACCCCCCAGGGAAGAGACGAAGAGGTAGGCCACGAAACACCTGGCAAAGAGACACGGAAAAAGAAACGATGGAGATGGGATACACCAGGAGAGAAATGAAGAAGATGGCCACGGACAGAAAACGGTGGCGTTCCTTGGTCGATGCCAGCGAGCAAACAGACATAAGTAAGTAAGTAAAACATATGGAGAGTCTTAGAACTCACACCAAAATATCTCAATCTGAACATGCGGAACATTATCTGATGACACTTCTTTACAATGTTGTTGGTGTTGCGTTCAAATGTGAGTTTATTATCCAAAACTGTGCCTAAATATTTATACTCATTAACTCATTTGACAGTCACACCATCAATACTTAGCTCACTCACATCTCCCATGTTTCTGAGGGCTCCTACCATCTCCCTTGTCTTGTCCACATTAAAGTCTAAGTAGTTGTCCTTACACCATCTTATCACTTCAGTGATCTGCAGATCACTGAAGTGACTATCTGAATTTGATAAATCTGCTAAGGTAGGGTTGTCAAAGTATGTGCACATAGAACTACTGCTCTTAAAATCATCAGTATATATAGTACACAGAACAAACGACAAACTGTCCCTTGGGGGCACCGGTAGATGTTGTTTTCACCTGAGACAATACTGTGATATGTTGACAAGTAAGTCACGTGCGGATACATCGTTGACATCTTATATTTTCAATATATCTGTATCGAAATAGTGTTAAATAACTGTGCCGCGTGATTTTCGTATGTACATTGAAATCAACCACGCGTCTGATTTTTCCGGCATTTTTTTGACTGTACATAACGACGTTTTGTTGAAGGTTCCATCGTTGTTGGTCTGGTGAACACTGGCGAAATCCCTAACTACGTGTTTCCAGGCAACACTCTCCCAATTCTCACCAAACTTGTCAATTGCAGCGAAGGTACGTCACTTATGTTCATGAAGCCGCTGACTTATACGTGCATGTGACGTACAGTGTAGAGCAGAAGCCACTGACTTATACGTGCATGTGACGTACAGTGTAGAGCAGAAGCCGCTGACTTATACGTGCATGTGACGTACAGTGTAGAGCAGAAGCCGCTGACTTATACGTGCATGTGACGTACAGTGTAGAGCAGAAGCCGCTGACTTATACGTGCATGTGACGTACAGTGTAGAGCAGAAGCCGCTGACTTATACGTGCATGTGACGTACAGTGTAGAGCAGAAGCTGCTCACTTATACGTGCATGTGACGTACAGTGTAGAGCAGAAGCTGCTGACTTATACGTGCATGTGACGTACAGTGTAGAGCAGAAGCTGCTGACTTATACGTGCATGTGACGTACAGTGTAGAGCAGAAGCCGCTGACTTATACGTGCATGTGACGTACAGTGTAGAGCAGAAGCCGCTCACTTATACGTGCATGTGACGTACAGTGTAGAGCAGAAGCTGCTGACTTATACGTGCATGTGATGTACAGTGTAGAGCAGAAGCTGCTGACTTATACGTGCATGTGACGTACAGTGTAGAGCAGAAGCTGCTGACTTATACGTGCATGTGACGTACAGTGTAGAGCAGAAGCTGCTGACTTATACGTGCATGTGACGTTCAGTGTAGAGCAGAAGCTGCTGACTTATACGTGCATGTGACGTACAGTGTAGAGCAGAAGCTGCTGACTTATACGTGCATGTGACGTACAGTGTAGAGCAGAAGCCGCTGACTTATACGTGCATGTGACGTACAGTGTAGAGCAGAAGCCGCTGACTTATACGTGCATGTGACGTACAGTGTAGAGCAGAAGCTGCTGACTTATACGTGCATGTGACGTACAGTGTAGAGCAGAAGCCGCTGACTTATACGTGCATGTGACGTACAGTGTAGAGCAGAAGCCGCTGACTTATACGTGCATGTGACGTACAGTGTAGAGCAGAAGCCGCTGACTTATACGTGCATGTGACGTACAGTGTAGAGCAGAAGCGCTGACTTATACGTGCATGTGACGTACAGTGTAGAGCAGAAGCTGCTGACTTATACGTGCATGTGACGTACGGTGTAGAGCAGAAGCTGCTGACTTATACGTGCATGTGACGTACGGTGTAGAGCAGAAGCTGCTGACTTATACGTGCATGTGACGTACGGTGTAGAGCAGAAGCTGCTGACTTATACGTGCATGTGACGTGCAGTGTAGAGCAGAAGCTGCTGACTTATACGTGCATGTGACGTACTGTGTAGAGCAGAAGCTGCTGACTTATACGTGCATGTGACCTACACTGTGGAGCAGAAGCCGCTGACTTATATGTGCATGTGACGTACAGTGTAGAGCAGAAGCCGCTGACTTATACGTGCATGTGACGTACAGTGTAGAGCAGAAGCTGCTGACTTATACGTGCATGTGACGTACAGTGTAGAGCAGAAGCCGCTGACTTATACGTGCATGTGACGTACAGTGTAGAGCAGAAGCCGCTCACTTATACGTGCATGTGACGTACAGTGTAGAGCAGAAGCTGCTGACTTATACGTGCATGTGATGTACAGTGTAGAGCAGAAGCTGCTGACTTATACGTGCATGTGACGTACAGTGTAGAGCAGAAGCTGCTGACTTATACGTGCATGTGACGTACAGTGTAGAGCAGAAGCTGCTGACTTATACGTGCATGTGACGTTCAGTGTAGAGCAGAAGCTGCTGACTTATACGTGCATGTGACGTACAGTGTAGAGCAGAAGCCGCTGACTTATACGTGCATGTGACGTACAGTGTAGAGCAGAAGCCGCTGACTTATACGTGCATGTGACGTACAGTGTAGAGCAGAAGCTGCTGACTTATACGTGCATGTGACGTACAGTGTAGAGCAGAAGCTGCTGACTTATACGTGCATGTGACGTACAGTGTAGAGCAGAAGCTGCTGACTTATACGTGCATGTGACGTACAGTGTGCAGAAGCCCGCTTATACGTGCATGTGACGTACAGTGTGAGCAGAAGCCGCTGACTTATACGTGCATGTGACGTACAGTGTAGAGCAGAAGCTGCTGACTTATACGTGCATGTTACGTACGGTGTAGAGCAGAAGCTGCTGACTTATACGTGCATGTGACGTACGGTGTAGAGCAGAATCTGCTGACTTATACGTGCATGTGACGTGCAGTGTAGAGCCGAAGCTGCTGACTTATACGTGCATGTGACGTACTGTGTAGAGCAGAAGCTGCTGACTTATACGTGCATGTGACCTACACTGTGGAGCAGAAGCCGCTGACTTATATGTGCATGTGACGTACAGTGTAGAGCAGAAGCCGCTGACTTATACGTGCATGTGACGTACAGTGTAGAGCAGAAGCCGCTGACTTATACGTGCATGTGACGTACAGTGTAGAGCAGAAGCTGCTGACTTATACGTGCATGTGACGTACAGTGTAGAGCAGAAGCCGCTGACTTATACGTGCATGTGACGTACAGTGTAGAGCAGAAGCCGCTGACTTATACGTGCATGTGACGTACAGTGTAGAGCAGAAGCTGCTGACTTATACGTGCATGTGACGTACAGTGTAGAGCAGAAGCTGCTGACTTATACGTGCATGTGACGTACAGTGTAGAGCAGGCAGAGCATAATGCAATGTCATAGTCAATGTCGACGCAGGATTCTAGAATATCATAATGTTGTCAGTTATTTTTTAATAATAATAATAATAAGGACACGAGCTACTATTTAAATTGATGTAATTATATTAATATAAAGCTCATACATATATATATATATATATATATATATATATATATATATATATATATATATATTACTACAGTTAGAAGTAAGCTTTTTAATGAAGCTTTTTAATGAAGTATATAATGTATGCATGTAGACTTACCACGTGACATGTTTACCATCAGGTAATAGAGCTATTACTTATATACTAAGCTATGCAAATGCTTAAGTACGGAGAGTGTCACATTCTCCTCCCGTTTACTGAGCACGACGTGACTCTTTCTACGTTCATTGTCGAAAAGATAACCACCTTTGGTTAGGTGCTCGTTAGGTTAGAATCATATTATTTGTAATATTGCCTTCAGATGGTCGGATCCACGTGAGTTATCCGACGTACCAGATCATCCACGACTTGGGAGGGTTCGTCATCCGACAGAGGAAGACGAAAATCGACAGCCATGTAATTATTTCATATAATAAGCTTTAAAACATCCAATTGACAACAACATTATTTACACGTGTAACCATACACCAGAGAGCATGTTCCTCCCAAAGTATCTTAGTAACAAAAATACAAGGATTTTGTCCTAATTATCGAATAACTTTATAGTAATATATAAATTGATAATTCGAAGAGCGAATTAAGCGAGCGCTATCATTGGATCAGGCTCGTTACGGACTTATAAATAGCCATGTAACCGAATTTCTACGGAGGGGTGTACTGCGCTGTCGTTAGCCGGGCAATCGGTCGAGGGGAGGTGGGTTAAAATGAGAGCCCTCAGGCACTATTCAATTCAAACCGTGTACACTTATATTCGCCCCACTTGGCCTGGGTGTTTCGGACGAGACACGCAACATTGTTGTAAAAACAAACGTGTTCTCCATCCACCTGCCAACTTTCAGGCAGAGAAAGTAGAATATCCCACACACTGAGATGGAGACCTCTCGTGGACTCATATAACATCCCACGTATGGTCTGATTTAGCTACGACAAAACACTTGCTCTAACGGAATAGGTGCCCCAGTAACCACTGTAATCTGTCTATGTTGACACAGGCGTACTCCGAGTTTTAGTTTCCCCAACCAAATTTCCCTAGAGCGACTGACCATGACGTGGCTCCATTCATTTCGTATTCTGGCGTTTACGTCTGCACGTATGGTTGTTTTAATAGTAAACATAATCGTTTGGATGTTTGAGCAATTAGAAGTGACATCCTTTCTTTATGTAGCTTTGATGGTGCATATAAGCTCTGATAAGATAGCGGAGTTTTCTTATTGGGATTCTGAGTGTGACGAGACATTCAGACTTACCAGCAGGACAAGTTAAGGAAGACAGTTGTTTGACGAGATCATTGGCAATCGCAAATCTTTCTGCATCTTTCCATTTCCCAGACTCATCTATCCAAACTAAAATAGTGTTTCAAAGCCACGTAACATTATTGTTATTGTTACTGTTGTTGCTGTTGCTGTTGCTGTTGTTGCTGTTGTTGCTGTTGTTGCTGTTGTTGCTGTTGTTGCTGTTGTTGTTGCTGTTGTTGTTGTTGTTGCTGTTGTTGCTGTTGTTGCTGGTGTTGCTGGTGTTGCTGTTGTTGCTGTTGTTGCTGGTGTTGCTGTTGTTGCTGTTGTTGCTGTTGTTGTTGCGGGTGTTGCGGGTGTTGCTGTTGTTGCTGGTGTTGCTGTTGTTGCTGTTGTTGCTGTTGTTGCTGTTGTTGCTGTTGTTGCGGGTGTTGCGGGTGTTGCTGTTGTTGCTGGTGTTGCTGTTGTTGCTGTTGTTGCTGTTGTTGCTGTTGTTGCTGTTATTATTATCATTAATTGACGCCGTCTGTTGGTCACAGGTCTCGTGGACCCCGACAGCCTGGCTGCTCGGCGTAGTCGGTGCCGGACTCTCAGATGACCAGGACAGGGACAGCGTGGACGGATCCAGTCTACAAGCCTAGCTCCAGGAACCACTCCAGGACGAAACGATCTAATAGTTTAATGGAATACGCAATAATTGCCAATGTCTACCTAAATTATACACACTATTTGTTGAAGATGTTTTAGACATACACGCGCGTATACGCGGCGTGAACAGGCGGCCGTGCATGCGTATGGGTATATGGATTTTTGTTTAAGAGGGCCTATCTCGTCCGCCCGCCCGCCCGCCCGCCCGCCCGCCCGCCCGCCCGCCCGCCCGCCCGCCCGCCCGCCCGCCCGCCCGCCCGCCCGCCCGCCCGCCCGCCCGCCCGCCCGCCCGTCTGCGTGCGTGCGTGCGTGCGTGCGTGCGTGCGTGCGTGCATGCGTGCATGCATACATGGTGCACTGGTTAGAGCTTCGGATTATCGAATTCGGATTATCCATTGCTATAGTTCACTCACCTGTGTAAATGAGTAACTGGCTATAGACCGTGGTGGATATTTGTACACGAACACTCTTCATGCATTAATTGCAGCAAGGCTGGATGCTTATTCCCACAATCATCGAGATGGTGTGTAATTGAACAGATCTGTCAGGGAGTAAAATGTAAACCACTTCGGCAATCCTAGTGATTGGATTCTGCACTATATAAGAACATACCTTTATCGACATTGTTGACAGGAGACGTTTAAAAAGGAGGTAACTCTATTCCCTGTCAAAATATAATTATGTTGTCTGTTTGTATGAAACCGTTTGAACTTTTCTCATTTCTCACATAATGGGCAGCTGGATATGCTGCTCGAAATGTTCTAGAATGGTCCTGCATTGTTTAATGCTAAACATGAACATTTTGTGGTACATTCCACTATGGAATAGTGTGCTCACAACTAAACCTTGTATAGTGGTAGTACACTGTATCTGCAGGTTATGAAATGTCATTCATATTACATAAATGTTGTTTCGTGTTACAACAAGGCTTTGACGATTATTTAATGTGTTCGGTTTTAACAGAATAAAGTATGATAATTGGAAGACGACTTTTGGCTAAGTCAATTATACCATTTCCTATGCCATGGGCCTTTAGTTTAAGTAGTAATGTTTGATGTGGCACTTTGATAGCCGTGGAGCTGACAGGGCACCGTGGAGCTGATAGAGCACCGTGGAGCTGATAGAGCACCGTGGAGCTGATAGAGCACCGTGGAGCTGATAGAGCACCGTGGAGCTGATAGAGCACCGTGGAGCTGATAGAGCACCGTGGAGCTGATAGAGCACCGTGGAGCTGATAGGGCACCGTGGAGCTGATAGAGCACCGTGGAGCTGATAGAGCACCGTGGAGCTGATAGAGCACCGTGGAGCTGATAGAGCACCGTGGAGCTGATAGAGCACCGTGGAGCTGATAGAGCACCACGTGGAGTTGATAGAGCACCGTGGAGCTGATAGAGCACCGTGGAGCTGATAGAGCACCGTGGAGCTGATAGAGCACCGTGGAGCTGACAGGGCACCGTGGAGCTGACAGAGCACCGTGGAGCTGACAGGGCACCGTGGAGCTGATAGAGCACCGTGGAGCTGATAGAGCACCGTGGAGCTGATAGAGCACCGTGGAGCTGATAGAGCACCGTGGAGCTGATAGAGCACCGTGGAGCTGATAGAGCACCGTGGAGCTGATAGAGCACCGTGGAGCTGATAGAGCACCGTGGAGCTGATAGAGCACCGTGGAGCTGATAGAGCACCGTGGAGCTGATAGAGCACCGTGGAGCTGATAGAGCACCGTGGAGCTGATAGAGCACCGTGGAGCTGATAGAGCACCGTGGAGCTGATAGAGCACCGTGGAGCTGATAGAGCACCGTGGAGCTGATAGAGCACCGTGGAGCTGATAGAGCACCGTGGAGCTGACAGGGCACCGTGGAGCTGATAGAGCACCGTGGAGCTGATAGAGCACCGTGGAGCTGATAGAGCACCGTGGACCTGATAGAGCACCGTGGAGCTGATAGAGCACCGTGGAGCTGATAGAGCACCGTGGACCTGATAGAGCACCGTGGACCTGATAGAGCACCGTGGAGCTGATAGAGCACCGTGGAGCTGATAGAGCACCGTGGAGCTGACAGGGCACCGTGGAGCTGATAGAGCACCGTGGAGCTGATAGAGCACCGTGGAGCTGATAGAGCACCGTGGACCTGATAGAGCACCGTGGAGCTGATAGAGCACCGTGGAGCTGATAGAGCACCGTGGAGCTGACAGGGCACCGTGGAGCTGATAGAGCACCGTGGAGCTGATAGAGCACCGTGGAGCTGATAGAGCACCGTGGACCTGATAGAGCACCGTGGAGCTGATAGAGCACCGTGGAGCTGATAGAGCACCGTGGAGCTGATAGAGCACCGTGGAGCTGATAGAGCACCGTGGAGCTGATAGAGCACCGTGGAGCTGATAGAGCACCGTGGAGCTGAAGAGCACCGTGGAGCTGATAGAGCACCGTGGAGCTGATAGAGCACCGTGGAGCTGATAGAGCACCGTGGACCTGATAGAGCACCGTGGAGCTGATAGAGCACCGTGGAGCTGATAGAGCACCGTGGAGCTGATAGAGCACCGGGACTGATAGAGCACCGTGACTGATGAGCACCTATGATAGAGCACCGTGGAGCTGATAGAGCACCGTGGAGCTGATAGAGCACCGTGGAGCTGATAGAGCACCGTGGAGCTGATAGAGCACCGTGGAGCTGATAGAGCACCGTGGAGCTGATAGAGCACCGTGGAGCTGATAGAGCACCGTGGAGCTGATAGAGCACCGTGGAGCTGATAGAGCACCGTGGAGCTGATAGAGCACCGTGGAGCTGATAGAGCACCGTGGAGCTGATAGAGCACCGTGGAGCTGATAGAGCACCGTGGAGCTGATAGAGCACCGTGGAGCTGATAGAGCACCGTGGAGCTGATAGAGCACCGTGGAGCTGAAGGGCACCGTGGAGCTGATAGAGCACCGTGGAGCTGATAGAGCACCGTGGAGCTGATAGAGCACCGTGGAGCTGATAGAGCACCGTGGAGCTGATAGAGCACCGTGGAGCTGATAGAGCACGTGGAGCACCGTGGAGCTGATAGAGCACCGTGGAGCTGATAGAGCACCGTGGAGCTGATAGAGCACCGTGGGCTGATAGAGCACCGGGAGCTGATGAGGGAGTGTGAGCACCGTGGAGCTGATAGAGCACCTGACCTGATGAGCACGTGGAGCTGATAGAGCACCGTGGAGCTGATAGAGCACCGTGGAGCTGATAGAGCACCGTGGAGCTGATAGAGCACCGTGGAGCTGATAGAGCACCGTGGAGCTGATAGAGCACCGTGGAGCTGATAGAGCACCGTGGAGCTGATAGAGCACCGTGGAGCTGATAGAGCACCGTGGAGCTGATAGAGCACCGTGGAGCTGACAGGGCACCGTGGAGCTGATAGAGCACCGTGGAGCTGATAGAGCACCGTGGAGCTGATAGAGCACCGTGGAGCTGATAGAGCACCGTGGAGCTGATAGAGCACCGTGGAGCTGATAGAGCACCGTGGAGCTAAGAGCACGTGGAGCTGATAGAGCACCGTGGAGCTGATAGAGCACCGTGGAGCTGATAGAGCACCGTGGAGCTGATAGAGCACCGTGGAGCTGATAGAGCACCGTGGAGCTGATAGAGCACCGTGGAGCTGATAGAGCACCGTGGAGCTGATAGAGCACCGTGGAGCTGATAGAGCACCGTGGAGCTGATAGAGGCACCGTGGAGCTGATAGAGCACCGTGGAGCTGATAGAGCACCGTGGAGCTGATAGAGCACCGTGGAGCTGATAGAGCACCGTGGAGCTGATAGAGCACCGTGGAGCTGATAGAGCACCGTGGAGCTGATAGAGCACCGTGGAGCTGATAGAGCACCGTGGAGCTGATAGAGCACCGTGGAGCTGATAGAGCACCGTGGAGCTGAAGGGCACCGTGGAGCTGATAGAGCACCGTGGAGCTGATAGGCACCGTGGAGCTGATAGAGCACCGTGGAGCTGATAGAGCACCGTGGACTGATAGAGCACCGTGGAGCTGATAGAGCACCCTGTGAGCACCTGATAGAGCACCGTGGAGCTGAAGGGCACCGTGGAGCTGATAGAGCACCTGTGGAGCTGATAGAGCACCGTGGAGCTGATAGAGCACCGTGGAGCTGATAGAGCACCGTGGAGCTGATAGAGCACCGTGGAGCTGATAGAGCACCGTGGAGCTGATAGAGCACCGTGGAGCTGATAGAGCACCGTGGAGCTGATAGAGCACCGTGGAGCTGATAGAGCACCGTGGAGCTGATAGAGCACCGCGGCTGCTACGAAACAAAGGACCCGTCGTATCACGACTTCATCTGTGACGATCGCACTCACCACGATCCCTGTCAGCATCTACTCCGGTCTGTGGATTTGTCTCTGGAAGAGGCCGAGTTGTCTCAGAGTGGGGCCGAGTTGTCTGGGCCGAGTTGTCTGGGCCGAGTTGTCTGGGCCGAGTTGTCTGCCCACCGCACCGAAATGAAAGCACGACTGATGGTATCTGCTCTTGCGTGAAACTGCCGGCCACGCCCTGTCCAAGGCATCCCTGTCAACACAGATGTCGTCTTCCAGAAACAATGCACAAACTGGAGGTTGTGCAACAGAACACATTTTGTCCGAAATAACCATTTACCCATTTGCATAAGCGATAGGGTGATGGAAAAAGTTACACTGCCACCAATCACTGTACTAGCTGATCGGGGCAAAAGTGCCAAAACCGTGTAAAGAAAATCTGCTGGCAGCATGGCTCACCCGTGTTGTACATTAGTCAGTCTTCGAGAGCAGAGTGATATCTCTCATGCTGCTCGGCAGCGAGGGCATGGAACCTTGTCTTGATCAGGTGGCTGGCACATGCTGGCAGTACTCGACGAACCCTTTGGCATAGCTTGCCGTGAACCCACGAGGTAAACTGCCTGTAGACAGCCCACCTGAACAACCTGAAATAAATGTGTTCAGATAAATATACATATAACATTGTAAATAAGATGAAAATGAATCAATGATCCTTTTCATTTAGTATGTATAATTAAAGGACACACCCCATTTCAAACATGTGGTGCTTTTTTGGGAAAAAATATTAATAATTATGTGGCAGTATTATAGCTTATTGTATCCAATGTTGACAACTATGGACTTTTAAATCACTATGCGCCATTAACTCCTATTCTCGGAAACCATTGAGGATCTATTTCTATAATTTGGAATAAAAATAAATTAAAGGGAAACAAAATGTTTTGACCATGTGGGCTTAACAGAGTTAATAAAACGTAACAACAGACAACAACAATCATATTTTTAACGTCAGCGGTTTACCAGAAAAACAATTTAGAACACATAGCCATAGAAAGCCTATAGACTACGCCATTGTAGAAACAAGATGACGTAGTTGAGTCTTCTTGGTCAGCGTGAACTGTGCATGCATATTATTATCTGTTACTTTCTGACCTAACCACGAAAATGACCATCAACAGCCCCAAACTTTTCCTCACATATCTTACATACACTACATTACAAACAATCACTTGTATTCCTCTAACGAAGAAAATTCACAAAAGAAATGCGCAAATCTCGTCAGACGGCAACTCAACAACTTCGACTACCGTAAACTCGCTATTATAAGTTAGCTTTACACAACATACTGGCGCGTTTGTGAGCGCGAATATTTATAAACCTTACTTCCTGCATTCGCACGCGCGAATTACTTTAATTCATTATAAATAATATAATAATAATTAGCAACATACTATGGTCTGCAGAACATTTTATGTTTCATTATAATGTAATAATAATATTTAATGGTGGTGTCAAAATAAATAAAGTTATTATTATTATTATTATTATTTCATTTTGCGCCACATCTATAATTATTTATGGCGCTTCACCACATACTGCTATTAAAAAATTATACAAGAACAATACTCACCACAAGTAATATTAAAACATATAAATTACATGTGTCTATATAATTAACTAAGATCACCGATTAGTCATAAAAATACATCATAATAATCAATCTAGCAAATACAGTAAAAGCTGTCTTGTGCGACCTCTGTCATGTGCGACCGTTATCCTAGCCACGGTTCATTTCTGATTCAAATGTACCCACAATGGATGACTACTTGACAAACGCAACCAGTGACCACACAAATTGTTGACGCGATCGTTGCTTTCGCCTGTTAGCAGCGACTAGATCTGGTGCCGAAATGAGACACGTGTTGGTCAAGGAATCTTTACGTCGTTTACTCAGCGTTAAATAGTACATATTTAATATCACTAAAACGACAGCATAGTATTCTTTGCAATGGCATAACTATTCAAATGGGTCGGGTTTTTTTGGTGACCTATCGTCCGTGTTTTAGTGAAAAATTGATTGCAGCAAGTCGAAAACCCGCTCTTGTAAACATATTTGGATACTCGTGATTTCTAGTCAATTAGAAAATGTGCTGGTTTGTCCTGCAGATGTAGCAACACATCGATGACACAAGAGAAACGAAAGTTACAATGAATGTAGGGCCTACAGCGTGTTGACTCACTCGTGTTATCGCCCGAAATATAACATAATTTATAAGTATGGAAATTACGTTTAGTTTGACGATGTGGCATTGTTTTTATACAATATTTATATAAACTTTCGGTGTGTGCTGCGAGTATGCAA
>JAODUO010001289.1:197500-214166 GCA_025642075.2 Ridgeia piscesae
CTGGCCAATCGAAAAGATGCCAAGAGGAAGCACATGGAATGCAGCCCAAAACGGATGCGAAAAGATGAGCAGTGCGTGCAGGACCTGGTCACATGCATGCAAGAGTTTGACTCCCTCCCGTTCGACCGGCCTCACCCACCGTCCGCAACATACCATGCCTGCATCTGCTAAGCTCGTTGCGTACTTGAGCTCAGCCCGTTCTGCTGGGGGAATAGTCCAGTTTCTTGCGAGAGCGGGTGTTCTGTAAGAATGTGATGCAAGCATCCATTTCTCTGAGCAAACGGTTGACGTTTGCCAAGGAACCAGGCACGTAGAAGCCCGGAAGGAACTCACGGCGACAGCTACTGAGATGGAGCGGACCGCTCGCAAGGCACTGATCAACCTAGTTGAGGTGAGTCAACCTGTGGACCTGCCCCGGTTGCTGG
The DNA here is from genome assembly GCA_025642075.2 of Ridgeia piscesae. NCBI lineage: Eukaryota > Metazoa > Annelida > Polychaeta > Sabellida > Siboglinidae > Ridgeia > Ridgeia piscesae. The sequence continues at coordinate 197,926 of JAODUO010001289.1, forward strand.
AACATCGTGTTGTCGAGGAGTGTGTAGCCTTATTCAACTCCAACGGCACACACAGGAAGACGCAAAAGAGCAAGCTCGTCCAGAAGCTCTCTCTGCAATACATAGACCTGCAGGTAAGGCACATGAGCATAGCAACTCCAACAGCAGAAGATCGGCAGACGCAAGATGGCACCCCATACAAATGGTCGGACTACGTGCACCAAGTTTCATCCGTCATCCTTGCCCGCCATGGCCATGCTGACCGTATCGTGTGTGTGTACATGCACATGTACATGTGCATATTCGACTAAAGTCGACGAGCGAGACCTGCGGGTAAGGCACATGTCCCCAACAATTACATGAAATTTGGTAGTTCTTTTCCCCTGTGCCAATGCGTTCAAAACGCTGCTGTGTAGCAACAAGGAGTGGCTGCAAAATTGATATGCAGCTACCTGACCGACCTTCACATATTATGTATTCTGTTGGGTCCCAACAGCTTTGACCAGTCTGAGGCTGACACTGTCCTCTTCTCCGCTTATTCAATTCAATTCAGTTCAATTCAATTCAATTCAATTCAATTCAATTCAATTCAATTCAATTCAATTCAATTCAATTCAATTCAATTCAATTCAATTCAATTTATTTCAAAACACACAACATTAAAAAACAAGCAATACAAATACAAATAATAATAAGTCACATGTTACGAATGAAATACAATTAAGAAATATGTTTTGAAAAGGAATAGACATGAAATGAAACACTTATATGTGTCTACCCCTATGAACACTTTTCATAAAAATGATAAGTGGCAATTCTTAGTTTTTAATTGTAATGATGCTGTTACACAACAAATAAATACGTGCACACAACAAATGTTAATTTGTCGTTATAATCATGTATATTTACATGGTATATTTGCCTATGAGAATATTAATGTAATGACGTTTAAATGTATATTTGGACATTATGTTAACAAGCGATTCGTCGAGAGAATTCCACAATTTCACGCCGAGTACAGGTATGGACATTGCTCTCATATTTATGCGGACATTTTCTCTGATGAATTGATGTGTTCTACGTGCAGAATATAATGGAATAGATTTTATGAATAACTGTTGAAGATCGTATGGTAAAACATTATGATAGGCATCAAACATAAATAAAATTGTTTTTAGTTCAACTATATCATTGAATTTAAAGATGCGATATTCATAGAATAAGTTATTTGTATGACCCATCGATTGGCACCGTGGATTAGTCTAATTACTCTTTTCTGTATTAATATAATACATTGTATGTTTGTCACATATGTGTTTCCCCATATTTCACAACAATACATTAAGTGAGGTAAAAAATAATGAACAATATAGAATACGCATGCTGGAGTGGTCGATACAATGGCTAACTTTGTATATAACAGATGCAACTTTCGATAGCTTGGATTTCACCATGTTAATGTGGTTCTTCCAGTTTAACGATTCATCAATTAAGACACCAAGAAATTTAGTGGCTTGAACTCTCTGTATAGTAACATTATTGATAATGATAGCAACATCTTGTTGATGGGTATATCTGCCAAATAATATATAATTCGTTTTAGCAATATTTAATGATAGGTTGTTTACACAAAACCACTTGTACATCTTATCAAGCTCCGTATTTAGTTCACTTACTAAATCTGGTAATTTACTGTGACTATGAAATATATTTGTGTCGTCGGCGAATAAAATAAACTTCAGTAGCTTAGACACATTACACATATCGTTAACATATATTGTAAACAATAGCGGACCTAAGATAGAACCTTGAGGAACACCACACTGTATTGGTAAAAGTTCGGATTATGTCCTTCATAACTAACGTATTGCGTTCTGTCGCGAATACCATAGAATTCCAGTTTCGTACATAACAGTTGGTGGTCTACTGTATCAAAAGCCTTTTGTAGGTCGATGAATACACCAATAGAGTGTTTTCGTTTATTTAAGGAATTTGTAATTTCAGACACTACTTTTACAAGTGTATGTGTAGTGGACATTTATTCGCTGAACCCATACTGACAAGGATTCAATATGTCGCACGTTTTTGTAAATGTGTTTAGTCTGTTGCTATGTAGCTTTTCCAGGATTTTAGATAATTGTGGGAGCAGGGAAATAGGTCTATAATTATTGAAATAATTTTTGCTTCCCGACTTATAAAGTGGTATGACCTTGGCGATTTTCATTTTTTCAGGAAAAGTTCCAGTTTGGAAAGATAAGTTAAATATATGTGTTATTGGCTTTACAATTGATGTAATTACACTTTTAATGAGTCTAAATTCGATGTCATCGCAGTCAGTGGATGTTTTGCTTTTACAACCGTTTACAACAGATATGACTTCACATTCGTCAATTGGTGAAAGAAACATACTTTCCTTATTTCTAGAAGTTAAGTAATCGTACACAGATGTTTTAATGGGTGTTATTATGTTATTCGCTAAATCAGGTCCAATAGTTGTAAATAAAATATTAAATACATTAGCTATCTCTGTTTTGTTATCAACCTTGCTTCCTTCTACAATGAAATGATTGGGGTAGCTGGAATGTTTAAGATGTTTGCCAATTATTGTTCTCAGAATTTGCCATGTTTCAGCTATGTTGTTACGGTGTTCAACTAACAATTTACTGTAGTATGTTTTCTTTGATAATCTAAGTATTGAGGTAAGTTTATTTTTGTACGTTTTATATCTGGTTTCTGCGGCTAATGTCCTACACGACAGGAACATTTTGTATAGCCAATTTTTCTTTTTGCATGCATTTTTTAGTCCATTGGTTAGCCATGGATTATTTTCATAACGATTGTCCGTGTTTTTAACACGTTTTACAGGGCAACGTTTGTTCAATAGATCTTGAAATTCACATACAAATTTTTTATATGACAAATTCACATCTAATGTGCCTGTCACATTTGGCCAAGTACGTTGATTTAATTCAGCTATAAGTTTATCAGTTGTACTGGTGTTTATAATTCTTCTATACTGTGAAGGAGTTGCACACCTGCATACAAATTGATAACCGCAAATAGCAAAAACCGGTAGATGATCACTGATATCCGTAATCAATAAGTCACTATTTACTTGAAACTGCAATTCGTTCGTGAAAATATTATCTATGAGCGTAGCGGTAATATCGGTGATTCTACGTGGCTTAGTTATTAAAGGATAAAGTCCTTGTATAGTTGTTCGTATTATGCTTCAATATATCAATATTGAAATCCCCACATATATACATAGTCTTTTTTGATTTAATATCACTAAGAATATTGTCTAAGGATTCACAGAAAGCGCCTACATTGGCTCCTGGAGTTCTATACATGCAACTGACAATTACATTTTCATCTTTCTCATATTCAATTCTACCGTAACACATTCAAACACATTTTCAACGACAACTGATTTGCTTTCAATAAGAGTACAATCAATTCTGTCATTTACATACAAGGCAACACCTTTTTTGTAATGTCGTGACTTGTGAAAGACCTGATAGTGTGGTAAATCATATTATGTGGTTACATTTGATTCTGTGCATATTTCTGATATTGCAATTATATCGAAAGTTATGTGAAGTGTTTGCAAAGTATGTAAGATGCTATGAAAGTTTGCATTGACACTACGCGCATTAAAATGTATTATTGACAGTCCGTTGGTATTGTTTTTGGTTGACACGTTAAATTGCAGATCATCATAATATTTGCATGATGGCAATACCCGGTTGTAAAGGTTATATACCGGATCTAAATCTTTATCGTAATCGTAGGTACTATAATGTGTATACTGAAATGATTCAAAGTTATGATCTAACGAGGAACCAACATCTGTATACATGTTTGTACAACAGTTTGCACTTGCATTATTGCTAAATGCATTGTCATCATCGCTCACATTATTAAAAGGAACTACATAGTCACAGTCACTCAGCGTGGTATTATAAACTGACATTAAATGAGTTCGTTGTTTGATGTGATTTTTTTACCCGCTGACTGTTCTAGAAGGAAATCACGATCTGTCCGCACGGTCTTTCACAACAAGACGATCGTACACCAGGTACGCGATCTTACCGTTTGACCGCGCTTCCCTCAACTTACGCAGTACTGCGCGATTCAGGCTACAGTGGCCTTGTTGTCATTGATGCCGCTGATACAGATGCCTATGTCGCTGCAAGAAAAGCAGGAGACGGTCTTCTGCCGATGCTTGGTAACTGACCAGATGGCAGACTGTATTGTACAGCTCGCAGTGATGCCAACTGAGGCTTCTACGGTAAGGGTAAGAAGTCGGTGTATGACCAGGTGGCGAAGAGCCCTGTGGCGCGATGGCAGCTCTCGCGATGCGGAGAGAGCCTTGACCTTGAGGAGGTAGAGCAGCTCTTCACACGATATGTCATATAAGGCGACAACAAGAGTAGCACCATAGCTGCGGCCCGTGACGAGAAGTGGAAGAGAATGAAGAACAAATCATTCACCCGTCTCCCTCCAGATGCAGACAGCCTACGCCAACACTGCCTCCGTGCCAACTACTTGGCGTATCTAATGCGCCACCCATCCCTGAAGCACCATCCTTCGCCACTCGGACATGGCTGTGAGCTGATGGATGGTCGCTGTCGCCGTGTCCGCCACACGCGACCTGCTCTTCCGACGCACCTACATGCACCAGGGCCAGCTGAAGAGAGCGGGGAAGATGACAGCGAGGAGGAGGAGGAGGGAGTTGATGATATAAAGACGAGGGGTGATTCATTTTAATCTGATTATTCAGAATCTAGTGAGGCAGCATGCTCTGTTTCGGACTGATCTCATTTCTCCATGTTACATTGATTCATCAGCTACAATGTCGTAACAATGTGTAGCATAACATGAACGCATAATTAGTTACCTCTAAATGCGTTGTATTATGGTGGCATTTGGCTAAACAAAATGGCCAACAATTACAATTTCCTGGGTAATATTGGTTTTGTTGACATGTTTTAAATGGTTTCATGTGATAACTATTCAAGTTACAGCTATTCAAAAGAGCTTGTCTTTAGTCCTTTTGTCATACATTCATAAACAATTTTTGCACTGCAAGATATCGTTATGGAGGTAGTTTGCTTAAAGTAAAGCAATACCAAGGTAAAATGGGTTTCGACGTTAATTTATTTTCACTGAACACAGTTTACAAGTATTGTTTTCTACCTAATTACATACTGTATAAATGCAAACTCCAAAAAAACAAATCTTCCCTTCTCGTTCAAAAGATACGTTTTTTGCTCTACCTGATGGCGGCCATCTTTGACCGGATGGCAGCCATCTTGGATTTATGGGTCAAAATGATGTCATAACGTCATACTGATGTCAGAATCGGAATCTTCGTGGTCGATGTACCCGCAAAAGTGTCTTCATACATGCTTTTAGGTGCTCTGGTTCAAAAGTTATGTTTTCGTTCTACATGATGGCGGCCATCTTGGATCTGTGAGTCAAAATTATGTCACTGCATCAAACTAATGTCAGAATCAGAATCCTCGTGGACGACTTACCCGAAAATGTGTCTTCATACACGTGATTATTGGCGCTTTGGTTCAAAAGTTTATTTTTGGAGATGGTTCCAGCGGCCATTTTGGATTTGGCCCTCAATCGTCAAACCTTGGCAACCAGAGAATAGTCACTGCAATTCTAGACCCTACTAGTATAATCAGTTTACATTATTTTCTTAGTTACTTTACTAGACGGCAAGATAAAATATGGAGTTTGAGAAGTTTATTTGATTACTCTTTTCTCGAATTATACATATTTTCAATCAGTTTGTTTAAAGGCCATCGTTATACCAATGACAAAAACGTTATTTTGATAACATGTGATGCTCTTAACATGAGGCCTTTGACTGATATTTGTTCAGCCAATGTTTATAGGGAAGTATTAATAAGGCTTATGTTTTAAACATATTCCCCTCCTACCAATGCATGTTTTCCAGCTATGTTACCTAAATGCATTTCTTTTTAATTAGTGTTTTGAGTTCAGAGGAGCAAATTTGCAATCAATTCTAAAATGTTTTTTAAATTTGCTACTTTAAGAAAACATCGTGTTGTATTTTGATGTATTTGTTAGTTTCTTTTATCTTTTATCTATTATTTTATATTGATGCAACATGTGTAATTAATACTATTAACCATTTCTTGATTATAATGTACGTGTACATTGATAAATGGAAGTTTCTACTAGTTTCAGTTGCAGTTTGCACCAAGACGGCTTTTATTGGAATTAATATCACGCTACATAAATTGTGCTACCTTGAGCAAATATTTATGACAGTACACATTATATAAAATAGACACAACATTTGAAAGTATAAATGCGATGTAATTGATTTTGAACAAACATAATTATGCTGTTTATTGACCTGTCATAATTTATTTCAAGCTACTGAAATATTGATTACATTGCTTGTGGTTTTAACGTTTGAATACACATGCTACCTCATCAAAGCTGCAACAAAGGCAGCTAGAATACTGTTTTGTTTGACAGAAATACCCAAATTAGTTGCTTCTATATTCCAACGGGTGTCCATAACAATTACTATGCGGCATTTTCATGCAATTGATGCTGTTATTCATTATGTGACGAAAATTGAGAGAAAACACCTCTTTTGGCAACATAAACGTACAACAGTCCAAAGTAAATCTGACATGGTGATCTGGTTTGGATTGTTGTGTTCTCCTAAGTGTGTCACATTAATGGGTGTGAAAATAGTTTGTGATGCTCTATCTTTGGAGAAATGTAATAAAAAGTGTCACAAATATCTATTTACAATAACATCATTTTACAAATTCCAAATAAAATCTAAATATAAAAACGAACTGTTTGTTGTACGGTTTGAAGAATATTCATACAATCACAATAATCCAATCTAGATCACTATATATTTTTATATTTCTTCTAAAGTGTTGTTCTTTTAAGATAAATAGCGGCCATTTTGTTTGTTACCATGGAAACGGGACCAGCTATGTTATGATACATTTAGAATATGTTCTGTCTAGCTGCCATGTCACCTCTTAACTTATTAGATTAATGTATATCTTAAATAACGTTTCTTGTACTTTTAATGTAGCTGTGATAACCATGACAAAGAAAAGCCAGTTTGTTTGGAAATTACACTTTTGGACGTAGCAACATGTGAATATTTCTACTTAATAAATACCAGACTTTAGCACCCTTATACTGCATTCATAGTGGCGCATTGGCTGGGACGAAAACCTGGGTTCGAATATTGTGCTGTGGTATACAATTGTTTTCACTCTACATTACTCCTTTTCACTCAGCTATATGGATGGGTACATATGATTCTCATGGGAGATCATTTTATGCTGTTGGATGGTCGAGCAGTTGTTAGTGTAGGCATAGCAATAAGACTCCCTTTTTGCCCCAACGAACCACATCATATAAACTTGTATAACACATTATAATAATGGTTTACCACTATTCATTCCAAAGTTGCATTGTATTCTTATTTATGCTTAGCTATAACATTTTTGTTTCTATGGTCACATATTATTGAATATTCATATATTTTATCACTTAATAGTCAAACGTTAAAGATTATTAATTTTGACTTATTTGATTGTCTGTATCAAGGCAAGCGAGATACAACAATGGCGGCGATAATTTATGTCTTAAAATATTGAACGTATAACCTGCGATGTTGTTTCAGTGAGACCAGAGGGAGTGTCTGTGACTGGTCTTGGTCAAAGGGTGAAAGAGAACACTGAGGTGGAGGTGACTTGTGAAGTGAATCGAGTGAAACCTGCAGCAGGCATCTACTGGAGGAAAGGACCCGATGGTCCACTGCAGACAGGAACTACCTCAAATGGTCTCAACAAGGATGGCAAAACATTTCACCTTCAGTCTACCTACAAAATGTCGTTTAGTCGCAGTGAACACGACACAAAGTTGTATTGTCTTGTCACTCGGCCTGGAAACACAACTGATGTATGGGCCACTGCCAGTCAGACTGTCAATGTTGAATGTGAGTACGGACATGGCTTTTTCTTTTTATTGAGGTTTATTTTGCTTACATATATATATATATATATATATATATATATATATATATATATATGTGTGTGTGTGTGTGTGTGTGTGTGTGTGTGTGTAATGATGTGCTCCTAATCCAATTATCTCCTCGTCCATATTTTTATGCGACACCAATTTCTATTAATGTTAAGGTGCACGCAGTATTTCGTGTGTAGACCTTTCCAAAGCACAAAGGTTTTTCATGATGAATTTACAAACTGTTGATTTAGTAGAGTAATACTTGTAAGTTACGACTGAGATAAACGACTCGTTTTATATGAATGTTTCAGACCCACCAAGTACAGCGGTGACTCACACAACTCCCTGGAAGCCAACAGAAGGAAGCTCAGTCACACTGACTTGTGACGTCACAGACGGCAATCCCAGAGGCAACATCAAACAAATGACCTGGAGGAAAGGAGACACGATGCTCCCTACTTCCATTCGCTACACACTCAGTGACAAGGGCAAATTCTTGAGAATAAGTACACTTTACCACACCTTAGACGATGGCCTCTACTCTTGTGCTGCACAGAATGATGCTGGGATGGGAGATTTCAGTGCAAACTTTCATCTCTTGGTGAACTGTAAGTAAACCTTAGAACTAATGTGCCCTCAAGTACGCATTTTTGAAATGCATTTGTTTTAAAGGGAACCAAAAGGGAAAAGTTACATGCTATGCACGTGAAAGAGTTAATAAAAACGAACTATTTTGAACGGTAATCACATTTTTAAAGTCAGTGGTTTATTAGTAAAAAAAATCTGAACACCTTTTCTATCAAAGTTCGTAAATCGCGCCATTTTTACTTATGTGTGACGTAGCGAATGTTTGGCACAATGAGCGGCAGATAGGGCAAATCTGTATTTAAAATTCCGGTAAAATAATCGCTAGATGGCGCTTCGCGATGTGTACATCCGCTTCGTGTAACGAAGTGGGGAGCGGTGGTCGCGCGGTAGAGCGCCGGACTGTCAATCGAGGGGACGGTGGTTCAATCCCACCTACCGCCGTTTCGAAACTTAGGCAATTTCTTCACCCCACATTTGCCTGTGTCTTTCGGAAGAGACACTAAAAGCCGGTGGTCCCTTCTGTCTGGTGTCTATGCCAGGGGAAGTAAAAGATCCCACACAGGGGGTAAATGTGTAACCTGTAGTGGACTCACAAATTCTACAGAAGAACAACTCCTGCGTTAGCCCAAGTTTGGGCTGTTTGGAGGTAATCACCTAAGAACCTAAGAACCTAAGCGAACATGATTTTCGTACAGGAATAGCTGAATTTCGGTTGCAACGACAAGGGCCAACATTTTCAAGATAGAACTGAACGCGCTGGTAAACCTGATAAAGAAGACCCGCCGGAAGCCGAAATACAGAGGCGAGTAACAAGCCGAGGCGACATTGACAAGTGGTCGAAACTCGCTGAAACTTCGAAACACTGACAGGTATGTTGATGGCCACCTGGCACCTCGCATTCGATCCCGGGATTCGGTGAGTTTCTACTTAGTCACAGCCGTGCTGTGTATTATTCAGTCAGTGGTGTAGTGTCGGATATGTTATACACAACGTGAGGTTTCCCAATTTGAAACAAATATCATATGGGGTCATGGGCATGGCTCTCCGATTTATCTCAGCCTGACACAAGAGTGACAGGCTCGGTCCTTCGCCCTAGCTTAAAACTGTTTTCAGGAATCAATTTCCAAATTGTTCACAACTGTGACAAAAATGCAGATTAATTGTTGTTTTTAAAATACTGGACATTATTATATTAACAGTAACGACTGTGGCATGTTTTTTGTATTATTGACATAGCGTGACCTGTGCGGCTATGAAACAGATGTGTGTCAATCACAGATATAAATAGAACACACCAGTAGAACTATAGGGGAAAGATTAATTATCTAACTATGTGGTGTCGATATTGATTGTTCTTTTAATAGGCGTGGTATATTTAAAGGGAGAGTTTGGAGCATAATTCTGGAGGGCTAAATAAAGAAAGAAAATCACCACCCATGTTCTTTATGAAATCGACTTCATGCTGAATAGTTGTTTTTTTAGCTGAAATATATGTACAGTGGAATGTCTCTGTTAAAAATAACCATTTGAACTGAGTAAAAGTAGCACAACTAGCAGAACAAATATTCTATACTATAACATATGTGGATATATTTATGTATATTCTGCGGTGATCTTAATTGCAATGTAACTTTGTTGTAGAGGTAACCATAATAGTGGCGAGGTAACCATAATAGTAGCAGTCATGTTCCACGTTGTGCTACTAATATTTCTTATTCATGAAAAACTAATTTAAACATCTGGTTCTGTTTCAGATGTGCCATGATATATTACAAATGGCCATGGATTTTATATTCTGTGTTTGGAGCAGACAATGCTTCCAAATGTAACCGGTTAGACAACTTTCACATGTATCTGTCAACAAAAATGTAAGTATATGTTCATGTATTATAAACAGTGAAATGTTTATTGAAAATGAAAATAACATTAGAGCAACCAGAACACCAAGCAAACTAACATGATACAACATTTATATAATACAAATGATATTTCATACAATGAAAACACCACACATTATTCTATATACCCAACAATTCATGTTTAACAGTAACTGATGTAGGATCATTCTAGAACATTTCGAGTAGCATGCCCAGTTGTTCACTATGTCAGAAGTATGTATTCTACAATGATAATGAATTGAGTTACCTCCATTTTCACTTGTCTTCAAATCTTCAAACATGGGGTCAAATACATTTATATTTGAAAGTATTTAAATACTTTTTAAGTATCTGTAATTGATGTTTAGGAATAAAAAGTATTTGGATCCCTCAAGAATATTTGTATTTAAATAAATTTCAATGTATTTGACCCAATGTCTGCTTAGCATGACGGTTTATGTACAAATATCCACCATTGTCTATAGCCAGTTACTTGTTTACACAGCTGAGTGAATTGGAGCAATGACGGGTGAACAGACTTGCCCAAGGTTCGACACAGCAGCACATGATTTCGTTTTCGTAGTTGAGAGTCTGAAGCCGAGTCCAAAGCTTTAAACCACTGCGCCACTGTACATAGTTGATATATTTATTTATTCGGCCATATACAGAGAGTTTTACCTGGTGGATCCATGGCAGGCTTGGTCGAAGGGTACATAGAGTCATACCAGTGTATACCAGCCATAAGATGGAACTTCTGTGCTCTCAGCGGAGAACAAGATATGGGATAACACTCAGCACTTGTTGACTGCTGCCCTTACAAATTATCAGTTGATTTGTAAAGAAGCAGTTGGATTGATTATGAACAAATCAACTGACTCTTGACACCAGCAGATCTTGTTTCATTAGCTTGGGCATATCTGTAACAAGGACTGCAATTCCGACATGGACAGTCATTGTGGGCAGCGGCCAGAGTTCTGACAAAGATGTAATTCATCATTCACTCTTTCTCTCTGCAATGGGCTGGTGGATCTGCAGGTAAACATACACCTGTAGTGTCTTCCGCAGCTCCAATTACTTACGTCTTGACCAGAAAAAGCCATGTTGTCAGTGTTCGCTAGGACGTGGCCGGACGTTCTTGCTAGAGCCATGCACTACAGCATGTCCTGTTTATTTATAGGGATGGAACATCCCTATAAATAAACAGCACATGCTGTAGTGCTAAATATTGACTGTTTGAATTTACAATGTTTTTGTATGAAAATTCAATCTGCGCCAAATAAGCAGCATATATGTTACAGTGTAATAGTGAAGAGTGTCCTTTACTTTGGTGCAGTGAGTTGGAAGTGACAATATCAACATCCAGGACAGGATTAGGCTAGATGCATTTATCAAGAAAGCAAATGGGACTGTAAGGATGGAACGGGTCATGGATAGAGTACAGAAGTTTTCTGGCAGATGACATACACTCACTAAGATCTTAATTTGACAGCTGACAGGAGTGACATATATTGAGTTGCATGCACTAGAACTGCATTCATATTATTGCACAGTGCTTGCACAGATAGATAGATGGTGATGCTGCTCCAGCTGCTGTCTTCATTGAATAGAGATGTGTGTATGTTTGTGTGGTGATACATATTACATAAACTAAGGTATGATAACTGATTACATGATCACTTAGTGTTTATGCACTAGAGTTGAAAGTGCTCAGTCATGCAATTTCCTAATATTGGTAAACGTGGTATTGAATACATAATTGGTAAAATCATACTGCGTCTTACAAACATTTCACTCCACTATGACATTCCTCTCACAAAATGACCACAATAGCATTTATCGCTACATTGTTTGTGTCATGTTGTATCTTATATTAAGTGCTTTAATTTATATTATCCAATAAACACAAACGTTGACACCTCAAAATATTAAACGAACAGGAATATCTATGACAATATATATTGTTAACTGGCAAAATGTCATATTGAGACATCATGCCAATGTGCATGGTGGATCATCTGACTTACTTGCTAAACTATTGGATTAAATTATTGTTGCATTGCATTAGTGATTTGCGCGACACAGTGGTTGAGGATAGAAAATTCCACTCATTGTGGTGGAGAAGAAACTGGTTCCAAATGTTTACCGAGTGTTTACCTGAAGATCTAGTGTTGTATTGGATAGAGTGATCTTGTGGGATATCTACAAGTCCACGTTCCATCTAGTATATTATGCTAGTCTGTTAATGTATCTTCTTGTTTGCTCAGTGTGTCCCCAATATTTCAAGAAACTACCAATAAAGGCAATGTTGCAAATATGCAAAGTGATTTTTTACAGTACATAAGTTATGTCTCATCATAGCTAATTATTCATCATTTACTGTAAGCCTGTAACATGTCCTAGTATCAATGTTGTATGAGTATCTGAACTGATACAGCACACAGAATTTGTAATTTGTTCTCTCACTGAACAAATAACATGATTGAAAACAACATTCGCAATGCTATTTTTTAATGTTTGAATAATATGTTTACTGAAAAATATAGCAGTCATGTTGGCACTTTCAGAGCGGTCAACCCGAAAATAGGAACTGCATGCGTAGCTACGAAACTCGAAAGGCAGTACTTTTGAAAGCTTATTTAGCGAGTGATATCAAAGTGCCTATATTATCGTTCATGCGAATTGACTATGACGTCTATGATCTGGCTTGCATTCAGCTGGGTTTTTTTTGGTTATGGTCATGTAGCTTTACCTTATTTGTATGCCTCTGTTCATGCAAACGTGATATATACCATTCAAAGTAGGATAAAATAAAACTAATAATAATGCATAACCACATCGGACGGCCTAACTCGCTTGGACCTAGTTAGCGGCTCCATGATCCCGTGTACATACCTTCTAGAACGTTAACTGTGGTGGACGTTTACGAACAATATCAGTATGTACATAAGTCATCTCGACAGACATCGCAATGTGTCTAATGGTACAAGATTCAAATAATTTAGATACAGAAGACTTAATAATATTTACTAACCTTCTTGCGCGCTCTGATGACTTGGCTACGGCGACGGAAGGATTCGACCGGTAACCCGTTTCGACGACAATCGTTGGTGATAAATATCGCGCTAATATCGTTTGCACAGCTCCATACTTCAAGACTCGACGTCGCCGACGTTTCTGCGGATCTCGACCCAGTATATACGGTGAGAAACATCCTATTCGAAGCAACGTTCTTCGAACGGATGTCCTTCTTCGAAGTTCGCGTATCTTACAACATTGTGTTTACAACGGCGATAGCATTGACGCACGTAATCGGACACGTGACTTTAAGGCCGGTTCTGCGTGCTGAGTGGTCAGACCACGGTCAGACAACAGGAAGAGGCGCATCATGGACGCCTTTATGAAGCCGATGATTTCAGTAAAATTATCCACTTTGGAATAATTTTACTAATAAACCACTGACGTTAAAAATGTGATTACCGTTCAGAATGGTTGCTTTGTAATAGCACTTTCACGTGCATAGCACGTAATATTTCCCTTTTGGTTCCCTTTAATATGCCCGGGTGTATTATAACAATGGGCAAACAACGTTCCTGTTGTTTCCATTATCTTCGATGTTGAAATTTTATTCAATCCTGTACACAAATATATGTGTGTGTATATATATATATATATATATATATATATATATATATATATATATATATATTATGTGCGTGCGTGCGTGCGTGCGTGCGTGCGTGCGTGCGTGCGTGCGTGCGGCGTGCGTGCGGTCGTGCGTGCGTGTTGTGTATCTTTACCATGACAGACAGTATGATATACGGAAACTTGTCAATAAAGGGAGAACATTTTGCATTTTCGTAGTAACGATAGTAGTACCTACAGCAGTGCTGTATTATTGACATAAACATTAAAAACAGCAAAAGACTATTTCTTGTCTAATAGTGTTTTAATCTTAAATGGAATATATTGATAGTATGCTAGCAAAGACAGTTCATTCTTATAATCTGTAAATTTTCAACCAATGGTGATTTTAATGTAATATGGGAATCATTTAACTAAAAGATACTGTATATTAGGCTTACATACAGCTTATATATAATCCTAAGCTATGAGTCACATGCCCGATAATTTGTGAGCGCATTGATTAACATTTAATTTGAGACCGCGCGATAAAAGAACTACTATTATTAGTATTATTAGTATTACTATTATGACACCTATACACAATTTGAAACAAACTGGACCTTCTAAGATTAACTGAGCAATATACTGAAACAATTATATATAATATTATAGTAATACACCTAGTGTTAATGTTTTTCACAACACACATGTTTGTACAATTAAGATATAAACATTCCTACACAACTGCTGCTTATAATAGTGGTGCATTTGACATTTCTTATAGATAAGCCAATTGTGTCTGTCGTGACACCAGACCCAGTGGTCGAAGGAAAGTCAGTGACCATCAAGTGTCAGTCACAAGGGGCAAAACCTGAAGTGACAAGTGTCTTATGGAAGAAAGGTAAAGAGGTCATTAAAATGACTGGCACCAAATATACTGGAGGGACTGCCCAGACGCCATCACTGACCATTAGGTCAACCTTGAAGACAGATGCTGGAGAGTACACTTGTCAACTGGGCAACGATATCGGACACGTCAGTAAAACCATTGCATTGCAAGTCTTGTGTAAGTATAGTTTATACCTACAAGAATAGTAGTTTTAAGTTTACTTTTTTAAATATGCAATTCGAGAAAGGTTTCATACAAACAAGTTGTATTCATTATTGTCTTCGTATTTGCTTACTTGAGCCTACTGGTGTATAGTTCCGTGAATATAGTTGCGTAAAAAACCAGTATGAATAAGGTCAATTCATAATTCTTTTATTAACTGCAATTTTAATGAGTACCACGAGTACATTGGACGTTAAATTTACTATCTGATCGATGCCTGACCTTCTAAACTGTCAGTGAATCGACAAGAAAGAGAATTTGCTATTTGTTAATTCTGACCACAAATATGTTTCCTTAGAACAAAATCAAAGCCAATTTTCTGTGATGTGTATGCGGGAAAATGTAATTTACGAAAAGTCATATGCAGCAATAGAAAAGGTCAATTGACGTTTGCAATTAACGCTGTCGACACTGAAGATAAAAATGAGGACTGTGACATACTATAATGGTCACATACTGGAGAAAACAGTTACTGGAAGATCGTACTTTGACGTTCACTGTGATCTAGGCCAATACCACTGAAGTTGCAGCAGTGTGGGTTGAATTCGGCAAATACAGATTCTAACTATGCGTTATGCAGCAATTCGGGAACAGGACCACATACACAGTCAATTCATAAAATGTAACACTAGTATATGTTTTATATTACAACTCAATTTGTTTAGTTTTTTATTTGCTTTGTCGGGCTGTTTCAGATCGGCCATATGGAAAGGCGACTGTAGCGCCAGAAGTCACGACAGTGGCTGTAGGTGGACTCGTTGTACTCACCTGTCATAAGCCACGTGTGCCTGGCAACCCAACAGCTTCCTGGTTCTACTGGCGCAAACGCAACAGTGACTTCAGTAGCAACACGACAGGCCTCCTTGTTTTGATACCTTCAAGCGTGAATGAATCTGCTAAATACAACTGTATGGCGGGCAACTGGCTTGGACAGAGCGACTACTCGGATTGGACGACTGTGGCAGTGCAAGGTGAGTGCGACGATAAAGGTGAATGACTATATAATAATG
>JAODUO010001290.1:0-10000 GCA_025642075.2 Ridgeia piscesae
GTGAAGGTACTGTGGCACTGGTTAGTTGCGGCATGATGTTTGTCGGCCTGTTTCTGACACCAGCCGCTGCTTACGTCATCTGGAAGAAGAATATCGCCTTTCCCTACTTGACCAACTGACGACGTTCGACCCGCCTGATGTGACTAATGAAGATCATCGGATTATGTGTAAAATATTCAAAGAAAGAACAATTCAATTTAACTGCAAACTCGCTTGTTTTTCAGTAGTATCAACTAATCAAAAATTAACGCGCCATTGTATGTCATGTGATATTGAATATGATATAATAAAATGCATTATGTTACATTAAAGGAAATAAAATTATATGTGTACACAAAGTTTAACATTGCATTTGACACTTGACTACGTTACAAATACGTTCCTTATATAATGTCTTACCACACCAGCAGGTATATACATGTCTAGATTACATATACATACTGTCGACCTCACGCATACAAAACACTCAAGCACCCACGCACAAACTCGTACACACAAAGCCATAACCACATAAACAAACACGCACCCACACGTGTGTACACAGAGTTATTCACAAACGCACGTACGCGCACACACGAAACACAATATATATATATATATATATATATATATATATATATATTATATATATATATATCTGTGTGTATGTGCGTGATGTGTGTGTGTGTGTGTGTGTGTGTGTGTGTGTGGGAGAGAGAGAGAGAGAGAGAGAGAGAGAGAGAGAGAGAGAGAGAGAGAGAGAGAGGGGCTTTCCATGCATCACAGCATGTCTACAAGGTTAGCTATTGGATCGGAACGAGCGTCAGAATGAGTTGCTGACTCATGCAATAGTTCCATGCAATACAAACATTAACTATCCTATGGTTTCACACGAATTCAGTTTTATTGAAAACAATTAAGCCGAACAAGTGCGATGGAGTGGGATTCGAACTGTTGATGCCTGACTTTAAAATGAACCTCAATATGCTAACGCCTCTCCATTTCATCTGACATCGGCTATTTCCGTGTATATTGCAACCACCTCGTTATTATTGCTATCGGATATACCCTACGTGAGATAATATGTTTACCTGCGGTGACCGACAAATGGTCCTTTTTTCTCGGTTAGGCTGCGGCGAACCAGTCGCACAAAGGCCAAGAGAGAGTCATGTTCTTCGGTACTCCCAAGTCAGGCCAGACAAGGTACTGGAAGTGTGTCAATGTCCAGGCTTGGTTCCACTAGAAATGATGCAATGTGCATCCACTTACACATTACATACACACATACACACACAAATACACACAAATATACGCACACATACACATACACATACACACACACACACACACACACACACACACACACACACACACACACACACACACACACACACACACACACACACACACACACACACACACACACACACACACACACACACAACACACATACAGGCACACACATAAACATATGCACATATACATACACGCACATGAACGCCAAGCCTTACACACTCACTCACTCATACACGACCCCCAGCCGTAATCAATGTCAACGTGGAAGGCGGTCACGGACAAGAAAAAGTATGGCACATAGGTAGATAGCCGCTTCAGGCAACAATGAAGGACCTCCTGATATTAAAATATATGGAACAACCTTAGACATTGTTGGACAAATTTGACACCGTATATGCTGTGCCAGCACATCCTTCAGGAAACTGCGCAATCGAGTCTTCGATACCTACAACCTCGGCAAAGATACTAAAGTGATGGTCTACCGTTTGTACTACCACTTTACGGGAGCGAGGCGTAGGTTACTTATCGACGTCATCTGAAGACTCTGGAGAAATTCCACCAAAGTCGCCTCCGAAAGATACTTTGTTTCCGATGGGAACGTCGCCGCACCAATGCGGGTATCCTCGTGGAGGCCAACACAACTAGTAGTGAGGCAACGGTAATGCAAAACCAACTCCGCTGTACGCCAGTACAGGTGGGGCTGTAGCCTGGCTTCTAAAATTACAAAGCAAGATGTTAGGGGATGCTTATCTCCTACAGTGCTTCTCAGGGACTGTCACAATATAACTTGTACTTTGTACTAAGCAGGAGGGTGAGGAGATGTTGCTTCTCTGGGAAGAGAAGGTATTAATTAGAGAAATCTGACTGAATATTTATTTAATTGAAATGCTCAACAGTAATAGAAAATGAATACCTTGATTATTATTACATTTATTAGATTACTTCTAATATTGCCATTTTTATCTGTCTAATATAATATATTAGACAAGCAAATATTATTTGCTTGCAACTGTTCATATGGAAAAAATGTAATCGTGAAAAATAATCGTGAGTACGATTACGTTGGTAATGTACTCGAGTACGAGTACGATTACTTTCCTTCATACTCGAGTACGAGTACGAGTACTCAAAAAGCACTCGTACTCGAGTACTAGTACAAGTACATGAGTACGATTACTCCATCTCTGGACTGGAGTGAAATGTTTGTAAGACGCAGTATTATTTTACCAATTATGTATTCAATACCACATTTACCAACATTAGGAAATTGCATGACTGAGCACTGTCAACTCTAGTGCATAAACACTAAGTGATCATGTAATCAGTTATCAAACCTTAGTTTATGTAATATGTATCACCACACAAACATACACACATCTCTATTCAATGAAGACAGCAGCTGGAGCAGCATCACCATCTATCTATCTGTGCAATAATAAAGGCAACTCAGTATCTGTCAGCTGTCAAATTAAGATCTTAGTGAGTGTATGTCATCTGCCAGAAAACTTCTGTACTCTATCCATGACCTGTTCCATCCTTACAGTCCCATTTGCTTTCTTGATAAATGTATCTAGCCTAATTCTGTCTTGGTTGTTGATATTGCCATTTCCAACACACTGCACCAAAGTAAAGGACACTGTTCACTATTACACTGTAACATATATGCTGCTTATTTGGCGCAGATTGAATGATCTTTTTTCATATAAAAACATAGTAAATTCAAACAGTCAATATTTAGCACTACGGCATGTCCTGCTTATTTATAGGGATGGAACCATGGCTCTAGCAAGAACGTCCGGCCAAGTCCTAGCGAACCCTGACAACATGGCTGTTTTCTGTTCAGGACTCAACCAATTGGAGCTGCAGAAGACACTACAGCTGTATGTTTACCTGCAGATCCACCAGCCCATGGCAGACAGAAAGAGAGAATGGTGAATTACATCTTTGTCAGAACCCTGGCCTGGCCGCTGCCCACAATGACTGTCCATGTCGGAATTGCAGTCCTTGGGACAGATATGCCCAAGCTAATGAAACAAGATCTGCTTGTGTCAAGAGTCAGTTGATTTGTTCATAATCAATCCAACTGCTTATTTACAAATCAACTGATAATGTGTAAGGGCAGCAGTCAACAAGTGCTGAGTGTTATCCTATATCTTGTTCTCCGCTCGCTGAGAGCACAGAAGTTCTATCTTATGGCTGGTATACACTGGTATGACTCTCTGTACCTTTCGACCAAGCCTGCTATGGATCCACCAGGTAAAAACTCTCCGTGTAGTGTGGTCGACTGGACACCTCTGAAATAAAATAAGGCTCCAAATAAATATATCAACTATGTACAGTAGCGCAGTGGTTTAATTGGACTCGGCTTCCGACTCTCAACTACGAGAACGAAACCATGTGGTGCTGTGTCGAACCTTGGGCAAGTCTGTTCACCTGTCATTGCTCCAATTCACTCAGCTGTGTAAACAAGTAACTGGCTATAGATGATGGATATTTGTACACAAACCGTCTTGATTAATTAATTACAGCTTGGCTGGATGCTTTCCACAGTCATGAGATGGTGTTTAATTAAGTAGGTCTGCCAGGGAGTAAAGTATAAACCACTTTGACAAGGACAATGCTAAGCAGACATTGGTCAAATACATTGACATTTATATTTAAACAAAATATTCTTGAGGATTCAAATATTTTTATTCCTAAACATCAATTACAGATATTTAAAAAGTGTTTAAATATTTTCAAATACAAATGTATTTGCCCTCATGTTTGAGGATTGGATACTCACTATATAAGAACTGTGTTGATAGGTGACATATGAAAATAGTAACTCAATCCATTATCATTGTAGAATACATGTTGTGTTTTTATAAAATCATTGGAACGGTTTTTTAGTTCTGACATAGTGGACAATGCATGCTACTCGAAATATTCTAGAATGATCCTAAATCAGTTACTGTTAAACATTAATTATTGGGTATATTTCTACTATAGAATAATGTGTGGTGTTTTCATTGTATGAAATATCATTTGTATTATATAAATGTTGTATCATGTTAGTTTGCTTAGTGTTCTGGTTGCTCTAATGTTATTTCATTGTCAATAAATTGTGAGCAACACATTTCACTATTTATAATACATGAACATATACTTACATTTTTGTTGGCAGATACATGTGAAAGTTGTCTAACCGGATACATTTGGAAGCACTGTCTGCTCCAAACACAGAATATAAAATCCATGGCCATTTGTAATATATCATAGCACATCTGAAACAGAACCAGATGTTTAAATTAGTTTTTCATGAATTAGAAATATTAGTAGCACAATGTAGAACCTGACGGCTACTATTATGGTTACCTCGCCACTATTATGGTTACTTCGACAACAAAGTTATTAAGATCACTGCAGAATATACATAAATATATCCACATATGTTATAGTTTAGAATATTTGTTCTGCTATTGTGTTACTTTTACCCAGTTCAAATTGTTATATTTAATAGAGACATTCCACTGTACATATTTTTCAGCTAAAAAACAGCTATTATCAGCACGAAGTCGATTTCATAAAGAACATGGGTGGTGATTTTCTTTTTTTATTTAGCCCTCCAGAATTATGCTCCAAACTTTCCCTTTAAATATACCACGCTTATTAAAAGAACAATCAATATTGACACCACATAGTTAGATAATTAATCTTTCCCCTATATGGCCATAGTTCGATCTACTGGTGTGTTCTATTTAATGATTGACACACATCTATTTCATAGCCGCACATGTCATGCTATATCAATAATACAAAAGCATGCCACAGTCGCTACTGTTAATATAATAATGTCCAGTACTTGAAAAACAACAATTAATCTGCATTTTTGTTACAGTTGTGGACAATTTGGAAATTGATTCCTGAAAACAGTTTTAACTAGGGCGAAGGACCGAGCCTGTCACTCTGTGTGGGTGTCAGGCCGAGATAAATCGGAGAGCCATGCCCATGACCCCATATGATATTTGTTTCAAATTGGGAAACCTCACGTTGTGTACAACATATCCGACACTACATCACTGATTTGGAGAATAATACACGGCATGGCTGTGACTAAGAAGAAACTCGCTGAATCCCGGGATCGAATGCGAGGCCATCAAAATACCTGTCAGTGTTTCGAAGTTTCAGCGAGTTTCGACCACTTGTCAATGTCGCCTTGGCTTGTTACTCGCCTCTGTATTTCGGCTTCCGGC
Source organism: Ridgeia piscesae (assembly GCA_025642075.2). NCBI lineage: Eukaryota > Metazoa > Annelida > Polychaeta > Sabellida > Siboglinidae > Ridgeia > Ridgeia piscesae. The sequence goes on from JAODUO010001290.1 coordinate 5,511, forward strand.
GGGTCTTCTTTACCAGGTTTACCAGCGCGTTCAGTTCTATCTTGAAAATGTTTGGCCTTATCGTTGCAACCGAAATTCAGCTATTTCTGAACGAAAATCATGTTCGCTTCACACGCCGGGTACACGAAGCGGATGTAAACATCGCGACGCGCCACCTGGCGATTATTTTAACGGAATTTTAAATACAGAGTTGCCCGCTCTGAGCTCAATGAGCCAAGCATTTGCCGACGTCACACATCAGTCAAAATGGCGCGACTTACGAACTTTGATGGAAAAGGTGTTCAATCACTGACGTTAAAAATGTGATTACCGTTCAAAATAGTTTGTTTTTATTAACTCTTTCACGTGCATAGCATGTAACTTTTCCCTTTTGGGTCCCTTTAATGTAACATAACAGAAACGTTAGTTAACGTTTAAATGCGAAGGTCCTTTAACGTTATTTTACGTTATTTTACGTTATTGCTCGTTTTGTTAACGTAGATCTACGTTTCAGTTTCTAACCAAACAAAAACAACCAAAAACTAACGTTTCGGGAACGTTAGAGATTTAACCGTAACCAAAATCAAACGGTTCTAGCCAAATGCTCACAATTCACAACTCACAATTTCAATTTGTCTAAAAAGTTCAGTGACATGACATATCACTTATACAGTAATTATATAACTGAAACCCAAGGCTAATGAGACAAAAATACCCCATGCAGTCTCACTGCGACTGTGATGATGGCAGCTGGCCACTGTCATTAGAGTTATTATGCCAGCTCTTTTAGAACATTTGTTGCTGTTGGTCTACTTTACATTGCTGCACGTCAGTAGGTCATCTCTCAAACTTAGTTACTTAATTTAGTTTAAACTAGTTTAGTTATGCACAAGTGATTTTTTTTTACTCTACCTGACTAACTCCTAAGTACAAAAATGAGTTGATGTATATAATTGCCTTAATGTCTGCGTCTTTAAAATTCGGACAGTTGCAACTTACAGACATTTCTACCGTCGACTACCTGAAATATGGAGACATTTCTGCCGTCGATGAACTGAAATTTCCCTCTCACCACATGTGCAATAAACACAAGCAGAACCACGTGGAAATATTGTCATGTGTACTGTGTAAACAGAGGCTGTCCACGTGGACACATGCTCGTTACTCATTGGTCGATGCCCTGTTGCGGAACCTACCTGGTGAGTCAAAACGTGCAGGCCGCCCTGGCGGTTACAAATGCAGAGCATTAGTTTCCCAGGCAGAGTTGAGGGGCTTGAAAGTGCTGCCACCTCACGGAGATTTGGTAACCGATGCTAAAAAAAGTGCAAGCATTTATTGTTGCGGCGTAATAACGGTTTATAATGGCACAAGTGATCTCAGCATATTTTGCCTGTTCCAATGGCGGCAAAGTCACTCGGCTCAACTTGCAACGAGGTAACCAAGAAGATGTCTGGAGACGCTGACCCTCACTCTAAGTACCGCTCGCCTCTGTCAGCACCCTACGCAAGTGCGGAAATGTCATACAATTTCAGTGAACAGAAGACATTTTCTACATGGAGAAAACTGTGAACTTGGGTGGCTATCCTACATGCAAGTACATCTGGAGGCGCCCGCACAGCTGGCAGTCAGTGTCACTGATCCGCCGTGCTACTGGTCTTTGTGCCAACGACACTGACACAGTCACACACATTGGCACTCGCACAGTGTCATCACAGAATAAATCAGTCACCGAGTCAGAACTAGAGCTGAATCAGTCAATGACATTGTCCTGAGGCTGAGACTTGGGGTTAAAGGTGAAGACGGACTGACAGCGACTGACAGCGTCACGCCCCCGGCCACACTGTAGGTGACATCGCCACTGTAAACCAGTGCTGTCAAACTATGCCATAATCTGACGTATGTCAACTGTAGACTTGACTCAGTGTATTTTCCAAAGACAGTCAGTCAGTCCCCGTATTTCAGATTTTCTGCATGTTTGCGGAAATGGGTGCAAGAAATTAAAGACAAAAATCACAACTCATTCAAAATTATATAAAACTTGCTTCGGTTAAATTTGACAACCACATGCTCTTGTATGTCCCTCTACAATGTTGAGTCAGACCACACTCCAAAATTACTTCTTACTCGGGCGACTCAAGTCACTCAACAGCTAGCCCCAGAGTCAACAGCTAGCCCCAGAGTTTACTAAATACTACCTTAAAGGAAAATGACTTAGGGTTAACTATTAGTGCTGACATGAAGATATCAGAGCAGTGTGGAATTGCAGCAGCGAAGGGAAACCAAATTCTTTGATTAATTAGGCGAAATATAGTGTACAAAGAAAAAGAACTAATAATACCGCTGTATAAAACAATAGTTAGGCCTCACTTAGAATATTGTATACAAGCATGGAGGCCATATCGCAAGAAGGATATTGATATGCTAGAAAGAGTACAAAGAAGAGCAACCAAAATGATACCAAAACTCAGGAATATTAGTTATGAAATGCGTCTAAAAGAATGTGGTTTAACAACACTAGAAACCAGAAGATTGAGAGGAGATCAGATTGAGGTGTTTAAAATATTGAATGGATATGAAAATATTGACAGAAATATTTTTTCACAGTCAAGGAAGAGAAAAGGACTAGAGGACATGGTGTTACATTAGCAAAGAAGCAGTGTAGACTAGATATTATAGAATTTTCATTTTCACAAAGAACAGTAAACGAATGGAACAGATTATCAGCTTATTGTGTAGGTGCTAGTAGTGTTAATATATTTAAAAATAAAATCGATATATACCTAAGACGGGCGGGGTATACTTAGATAGATAGGTTGGACTCTCGATAAGCCAAATGGCTTCCTAGTCCACCTGCCATCTAGAGTTGAATCTATAGGTGGCAATCTTGTTAATTTTTTTAAATGCCAGTCAGCCATGCCAATGAACTTGCTCATTACATTGTGTCTAGCAAAAACAAAATTGTTATTAGAAGGTTTTTGGAAACGGATGAACGAAGCCTCCTAGGGATAGCATGGACATGTAGCAGATTATATATCGGTTGTTGACGTGGTGCATGATGCTTGAAACGAAATATAATAATAAAAATGTACAGCTTAGTTTAACGCATTTTATTTATCCGTATTAAATTAAGACTTGTAACAAAAGGGCATGTCAGCAAACCATAGAACCCGTTGTTTCCCAGGCGGTCAAGCGTACCTATAAGTATCCACTGTCCAAGCTAGGTTGTATACATTTGAGTCACTTTACGCGTGTTATTTTTATAATCAACGATCCGTGTAGAAATGATAAAGTAATAACTGATTTAGTCATATATAAATCTATAATTCATATCAGTAGAGTTTAGGTGTAGCTAAACTACCCGTGATCAGAAACGCGGCCCTGTGAATGTCGATGGTATCTAGGTGCTTCATAGCTAAACGGAGCTACAAGTTTATTGAACGACACACAGTTTCTGTATCAGATCCTGCCATCACAATAGTGGTGACATTGCGACACGCGTGCAGTGCAGTGCGTGGCGAATGAATCAGCCATCTACAGGCAATACAACAATACATCTGTTATCTACCGTTGTGCATTGTATTCTGCCTGATTTTACTGTAAATGAATATTCATAGAAACATTTGCTAATTAAATAGTATGCACGACAAGACAAATATTTGTGACAGCGTCTAATAAGCTGTTCTACATGAGAACTTTACGTAAGTTCTGTGCTACGTCTGCCACCAATCCGCTTGAACATGTCCTATATGACAATTGACAATACAACTTATCGTACTTATATACGTCATATACAACAACAACCATTCGATTCACTACAAAGTTATACCAACACACAACCGTGCAACAAAAACTGTCCTCATTTAACACACATCGTTCGTTGATACTTCAAAAAGCAGTGATGTCATCGTTTAGCCGCCTGGCTGATGCGTGATGACGTATGTGCGAGTCGTGTAGAGTCCAGCCTTGTTGAAGGCGGTCAGTGTCACGTGATGTTCCTTTGAGTGGTCAACGCCGGTGACCCGGAGTGTCGTCTGCTCCGTCTCTGTCCCCGTCACGATGTCGATACCACCTGTTGTCGACCCTAAAACAAGCATCAGTAATCCTGAAACATGCACATTCGACCCTGAAACATGTATCGCCGACTTTGCAACACAGTGGCCGTAAATGCATGAAATACGAGTATTTAGACTGAGACTCGACAAAAAACAACTGGTCGTCAGCAAAGATTTCTGCGAAATGTTTCTATACTATAGCTTCTACGATTGAAATATTATATAGAATTTGCATAGAATAATATTTCAAATGGATGTGATCATACATTTAAATACTTTTTAATAGAGTGCTATATAGAATTATGTATAAATCGAAGCAGCCGTAAATATAAATATTTATATTTAATTCTAGACAATGTTTTGTAAAGGGATGTATGTTGGCAGAATTAAAACATGTTATGTTTAAAATACCGTAGACGCACAAGGCGGGCGGTCTTCGTATATATAGCAATATTAACA